>CM040931.1:15122795-15310295 GCA_023029165.1 Gobiocypris rarus | reverse complement strand
ACTAAAATTTTAATAAAAATGTAAAGCTAAACAGAAACATAAAAAACGAATAAAAATTGTAAAAGGAAATAAAATTACAAATAAATAATTCAAATATTATTTCAAATTAATAGAATTAAAATGTTCTATAAAAGTATATTAAATTGCATCTTTGTATATTTAACTTAATATAATATAATTATAATATAATATAATAATAACAACAACATGTAAAATATAATATAAATATAATAAAACAATATAAAAAGAAATACATATATATTAAAATCATATATAATATAATGAATACAATTTTATATTATAATAATATAATAAAATATAATTAATATAATATAACAATAACAATAACATGTAAAATACAATATTATAATAATATTAATAATAATAATAATAATAATAATAATAATAATAATAATAATAATAACAATAACAACAACAACAACATGAAAAATATAATAAAGTATAATATAAACTAATTTTAACAATATAAAAATTATAACATTTATTTAAAAGCCATTTTTAATAATAATAATTATTTTAATATTTTTTTATATCAATAATATTTTATTATTATTATCATTATTTGCAACAATATTCTTTTTATATCAATAATTATATTATATTAATACAAAAAATAAATAAAATAAAAGTATTATTGATTTATAAAACATTTTTAATAACAATTCTATTTCTAGAAACGGGTTAATCTATAGCAGCTGTACTGACCCGTGTGTGGTTCTGGGAGTCCGGGGGCATCTCAGAAACCATGCTTAGATTGTTGGCGTTGCTGTTTGCTTCGCTGACTTTGTTCACGGGCCCCCTGCCACCCGCCTTGCCGTTCATTTCCGAATCAGAGCTCCTGTGAGCACACACACAAAGCCATTGAGCCATCCCAGCGTTTGATCCCGCAAAAATCTTCTCATCTGCCTGCATTCAACGCACCAATGCAGAGAAATCATTTTCAAAACGATACACAGACTCGAAATGCTGGAAAACTGAGGGATTATGGGAAGGAGGCACACAGGCATTTGGGAGCAGCTATTTTTATTCCCAACTGGCACCGTCGTAAGGCCGCACCCCTGAGGTTGCAGTTTAAAAACAGGCGATGGTTCACAAAGAATGCGATTGGAGTGGAGAATAGAGGAAAGAAAGAGAGAAACAGTTGGTGGATGCAGGCCTGCAGTCCCAGGTCAATCGTATTGATCTCCTTAGTGGGCCGCCCAGGCCCTCTCCAACAGCCTTCGATCCGCCAACCAGCAAGATGAATTTACAATCCCCTAGAGCCGCCCGGTGGCTGAAGCTTCCATCTCGGAAAGCTCACTGTAGTGCACGCTACCATCCGCAGTCAGTTTATAGCCATACGCAAGTCATTATGAGTCTCTGAAGCAAAGAACATCACATAAACACATATGGAACAGAGCATGCACATACAGATCAAATGAGGACACAAAAACACACACAATCATTAGAGCAAAGTGGGAACACGCACACGACAGTAACAATTACTACATTAGAGCACGATACCCACACCAGAAACATCTCTGTGCTAATTATCTAGGTTTTATTTAGCTATCGCTGCAAACAGCGGGTATGTTCCAGCGGCTTCCTGCATCGTAACAGGAAATTAATCAAATTAAATCCTGGATGGATCTCAGCTTTAATGGCATCGCCTCTATTAATGTGCTATTGGCTCTCGACTCAATATTATATTGATCCGGAGGAGAGCAAGATCTTGAGAGAGGTAAGTGCATTTTCTTTGTCCAGGAGAAACGTTTTACTAAATTTATAGAGCAAATCAAGGAAATTCTGACATGTTTATCCGCCACCTGTTATCTTATCCTTAAAACTAATTAATAAAATGCTCTCAGCGTAATTTATCCTGACAGTGCCGTTGGTTTGTATATATTTATGTTTCCGCAAGTGTACAATTATTGTATAGTGGCTCTTATACAAAAAGGCAGACAGACCAGGGCTGGTCTGACAAGTAACTGTTTTTCCGTCTCATCTCCTTAGGGAAGTTCACACTGACATTTGCAGCAACAAGGAGTCGGAAGTCATTCATTTTCAATGAGAGTTGATGATTTCCATCGACATGAGTGACAGCGACTGTTGGGAACACCGTGTTTTTGGCAGCAATTAAACTGACTCCTTTATCAAAGTAAAAATACGTGTCATTTTTACATACAAATGCAGTTTGACAAATTATGATGAAAAAATCATTTAAATCATTTTTAATACACTATAACTAACAATGCATGTTCATTGTATTGATAAGTGCAGCTTTGACATTTCCTTTCATTTTGTGTTCAACTGGGGAAAAAAGTCAATAGTCAATATGTGACTAAACAAAATTATATATGCATATTTATTATATATACTTTTAACTTAATTGTGCAGCTTAATCATCAAAATATACACTACTTTTAAAAGTACAAATATAAAAGTACTGTTTACTTTTTGTTTTTGAAAGAAGTCTCATCGAGGTTGGATTCATTTGATCAAAAACACAATTCAAACAGTAATATTATAAAATATTTTTACAATTTAAAATAACTGTTTTCTATTTGATTATATTTTAAATGTATTATATTCTTTTGATGGAATTTTCAGCAGTCTTCAGTGTCACATGTTCCTTCAGAAATCATTCTAATATGATGATTTGATGATCAAGAAACATTTCTTTCTATTATTCATTTTGAAAAGTTTTGCATCCTAATATATTTGTGGAAATCATGATTCTTTTGATGAATGGAAAGTTTAAAAAAGCAGCAAATTTTGGTCAATTTAATGTGTCTAAATACTAATTTCTTGAAGGGAAAAAATATATCTGCCCCCAAAATTATGAATGGTATTATACATATTTTGAAGCTGCATTTGCAATCTATCATGGGGGTGCTACCACTGTGCATTATGTTATTGTTGTAGAAATAATTAGGTTTGTATCCAAGTTGAAATGCTTTTCACAATCATTTCCAAGCTCTTATTCAACAGATTTAACAAAGGCAATATAAAACTAGCAGCACATTTTTCAAAAGAATAAACAAAAGATCACTTACAGCAAGGGTTTCAAAGGTCCGTTGTCTTCCAGGTGTGTCTGGATCACTTGCTGGTGTCCAACTGTTCCATTAGGGTCATTTTGACTGAAAAGATAAAAAAGGACACTTAGGATTTCAGACTTATTGACAAACGCATTATAAACCAGCCAAAATCTTTCAAAAACTGTGTCTGGAAGAATATCAAGCCAAAAGCAGCTGCAACTGATTTTCCATTTGTTTAAGATGCTCCACAACTCGTTCTTGTGGCTTCAAACCTGTTTCACAGCAGGCACATCCCTTCTTTATTAATAATTCAGCGTTACAACATCATGTCTGATCAATACAAGGCCACTTTCTTTTGTAAGTTCACATGAGACAACTGCCGTGGAAATTAATGGCTTTCAGCGCTTGTGAAAGAGCGTGTTAAGTGTGGACAGGTTGGTGCTCAATGCCAAAATATAGTAGACAGTTCTTGGAGAATAATAGTTTATACACACCTATTATATACAGTCTATATTCAGAAAAGAAATGTCTTTTGTCCAAATAAAAACCCTGAAGCCTAGAGTTCAAATTCCTGTCACACTTTCTCTGACCTCGCTTCATGTGTTCTCCCTGTGGATGCGCATTTGAAACTTGTCTCTCGGGTGTAAATCCTACAAGTGTTTTCATTGCTGCGTGTCACTTTTCTTGGCTATTGATTTTACAACTGCTGAAGAGGGAGCAAGCAAATACATTTTCTCTGGGTTTGGTTAACCTGTTTCTCTCAGACAACCATGGATACAGAGACATCAAATCAAAACTAGCATTTAGAAAAGATCCAGGCCATAATATATAATTGTAGTCATGCTTCAGTCAGGGTGAAATGTAGACTTGTTTTGCTTCAGGAACCAAATAGCAAAAGTTGCTACTTAAACTTTGACTAAAATGAAAACTGAAAACAAAAAAATAAAAGCTGAAATGAATACTATAATAATATATAAATTACCAAAACTGTTATACAACCTATATGCTAGCATTTGTCTAATCTAGCTAGCTAAATTCTAATTTAGCTTGAATCAGTCAATTAGGTCTAATTTAGCTAGCTAGATTAGCTAAAGCTAGAAGTATTGTAGAAACAGCCTATTTATTTTACTACCCTAACTATGCTTAAATTACAGTATATGGCTAACGGAATTTCATTATTTGCATTTAGCATTGATTTTACCTGTCTGCAATTGTAAATGTAAATGAGTAAAGACAATACATTAAAAAAGTGAGGTAAGTGCTTTCTGGTAACCAATGTTGATATTTCAAATCACCAAAACAAACACGCCCCTACCCCAAAAGGGTAGCGCCCATATTTTGATAGCTCCGCCCCACACATACGTACGCAACGCAGGCAACGACTATGGCGGAATCTGCTGTGCCAGATGGCCGAGGGTACAGTGTCATCAATAAGTGAAAGCATTGTGTGTTACTATGGTAATCCATGTCAAATGTTCAATGAGTCATCCGTACATCCCAAAATCACGAACACAGTTCTCATGAACAACTCAATAGCACGAGCACGACAGTCCAACTAACATATATTCCTCCTAAACATAATATTAGGAGTTTATTATCTTACTTTTAGGAACACACTGCGAGCTGACGCTTGAAACAGACAGGGGTTTATAGGATGTGGAAATGAATGGGTCTTTATCATCGCTAAAGTGAACGACGATACGATTGCAAATGGACAAACAAGCGAACATGACACACAAGCATATTCAAGCAAAAGCTACCACATATTAGTTCTGTGAAACAAAACAAAACCAATGTTACTCGCCTATCAAGAAGAAATAAAGCAACCTCGGCGTCCAATTGCAGGCCTTAGCGCTCCTAGAGTTCTCTCCAGCGCTGGAAAGCTGAAACTTCTTGCCTGATCGTAAGCCTTCTTTTGTTCCATAGACATTTTCCATATTTTTTATCTGCCATCTCTCTCTTTCTGTCGTCGCTTGGCTAATGTCCGTCCTGTGTGTCGTGTACTTTGAATAATGACGTCCGCTAAGCGCTCTCTTCTCACCATCATTAGTAGACTGACCCCTTACTGCTGATTGGCTACAAGTTTGTTTTGGAACTTGGCCCAAGACACTTCTATAAAGCATTTTTGAAATAACAGTGAGTACTGTGTTTCACATGAAGGTAACGTTAAATCCAAATTTAAACTAGACATAATTGCTAGGCTAACCTCTACAAGTGTTTTCATGCTATGTTTAATCCGGGGTTAAAAAGAAGTTAACCCAGGGTTAAGAATAATTTCAACCTTGATTTCGAAGGGGTGTTAGCACTTCTTATAACCCTAGGTTATTAAGCCCTGCTAAATGTTGTGCTAACTTTATTCAGAACGCTAAATGTCTATACTGTATGACTTTAAAAAAAGTTGATGTAAGTGAAGCCGCCAGTGTTCAAATATGGCGCTGACAACTTGGAGCCCGAGTCTGCGCAGTAGTGAGTGCGAAATGGAGCCGCGATATCAAGGTCCCACCCACACTTCCACCTAATCAACACCTTTTTGTGAAAGAAACTGTTAGGGAAATGTAGAGATTAAAGTTAAAGCTCCAATATCCTCCTGAAGTTCCTGAAAAAATTGCCGTTAGTGCCTCAGTAACTACGACTCTCAGAGAAGTTGTCAATCTCAGCTGTCAATCATAACGTCACCAAACTAAAACCAAACTTATTTAAAGGACAAACACTTAAACTAACATAAAAAAACAGCCTAAAATGACAGAAACTATCTTTGGAAAAAATGTATTTGAAGTGTAATTTGATTGTTTAGTTTGTCTATGTCCCATTTCACTTCAAGGAGGAGGTGGGCTTTATGACCTATACTGCATCCAATCACCTGGGAGCGATCGAGATGCGTTGGACATAATTATATCTAGCAGTAGAGCTAATGCAAGGGCTGGAAATCCATTTATCCTTTGCTGAAACTTCTTCATCATCATGGAGAACGCGGCTTGTGATTGCATAGCAACGGCAAACACGACGAGAGCGTTTAGTTTGTCGGTTTAGTTTGTTCTGCAAACTAGGTGTATGCGAGTAAAAAAACTTTAAACGTGACAGGAACATCTGTTTGTGTATGCATTTGTAGATTATATTGCAAACAAAAAACTACTATGATATTCTCACGATACTGTAAAGATAACATTTTTTCAGGATTCTTTGATGAATAGAAAGTTCAAAAGAACAGCATTAATCTGAAATAGAACGCTGATAATCTGACCCCAAACTATTGAATGATAGTGAATAATGCTAAAAAAGCTTTCAATGGTTAGTTTGTAACAATGGAAATTTACTTCTATGTTGTTAAAATTATTTTCAGGATTAAATTGTGCATTAATAGGTTAAGCAAAGCAAATGTGTTTATATCTGAGAACCTTTTATACACATACTTAACGATTGTCCCTTATTTTCCTTTTCTGAAGTTGCCAACCAAAGTTCCTACTCTGTTTAGTTTCATTGTCTGAGAGAAAAAGTTAAAAAGGTTGTTAGCAGTATTAGTGAATCTATGTGGCGCCATTTCCACATAGATGGTCACGTCTCACTTGTCTAATGGTATAAACCTTGTAAATTTCCATATAAGAAATGTAATCCATACGTTTACGCATTTACAATGAGGAATATGAAAACCAAGAATTAATATGGCACAAGATAACTTATTTAACAAGCATTTAACACTGGCTAAAATCAACCTTGTTTTCAAGTGTGAAAAGCCTGTTTCTTGGATCTACTGTAAAAACACTAAACTTAAGGCCCTTAAAATCACCTTGCTCTTGTCCTATCTCTTCAGTTTGATGTTATTCCTACATACTGCAGACTCACCTCTTCAGTGTTGTTTAAGTGCACTTGAACAACATGCCAATTTCAACTACTTGGATAACACAAGCAGAACTCAAAGTCTGTGCAGTCTCTGTATACACTGACACACAACACACGTGGCCTGATAGGTCGGGGACCAGAAGCACAAGCCAAGAATACACTCATGCTGAAGGCATCTACCTCTTGACACCAAAAAGGTACACACACCAGAGCTCTGCGCTCCATATAACACCAGAGGACAAACGTTTAAACAAATCTAGCACAACAGCCTAGCCACTGAAATCAGGTTGAGGTGTGCAAGTGCACGTGTGCGCACTCCGATGTGGTCTTAGCACTGAGCACGCTCGCTCGTGTGTAACCTATAAACCTACATAGAGGCACAAGACATACATCTGCTCATAAATGTCGCTAATATGACCACTAATCAATGATTGAGTCGTTAGCAAACAAGGAATGATTTAGCAGCATCGCAGCGGAGCATGCAAACAGAATCACACTGGAATGAAGTAAGGACCCAAATGAGGTGCCGACGCACGCACAGGTAACACGCAAACTTTACACAAATAAGACTCAATATCTCGGAAAGATGGTCCAAGAAAAAGCCAGCACTGCATTGCAGTCCTGCCTGACCTCCAGCTCAGAGTTTCCCCTCACACTGCTGTCAGCCGCTATAAACTCTCTTCCAACATCCTGCCTTACCTACCTCACTCGCCGGTCCGCGCGGAACTTCAGCATTTTCCCCCGGATCAATCATATAAGTCAGTGGGATGAGGCCAGGTGGAGAGAATAGCAGGTCTGTGATGCCGAAAACAGCAAGCCTTTATTGCAGGAGCTGTAGGGTGTTGGATACAATAATTGCTGTCCTCTTTTCTCTCCTTGAGCATGTGTGCTGTTGCCAGCCAGCTTCTCTCTCTCTCTCTCTCTCTCTCTCTCTCTCTCTCTCGCGCTTTCGCTCTCTCTCAACCTCTATATCTCATTCTGGCTCTCTTGCCTTCTAGATCTGCTCAGCTCAGCTTATTTGGTTACTGCTTTTGTCGGACTCTCTCTCTCCCTCACACACGTGGGGCCTCCTATCACAGATCAGATTGAGATGTAGATGCTACCCCCATGCCTACCCGAGGCGAAGTCATGACCAGAATTCCCCTGGGATGCCCATGACAGCCTTGGATGTGGTGAAGGGGAGTGGCCGAGGCAAAAAATAAAAGGACTTTACCCACTCAGGTAGACGGCTTTGCATCTGCAGCCGCCCCCTGACGAGCCTTACCCAGAGACACACGCATCACTCCCACACCAAAATAATTAGATCTGTATATCACACTGAGACAAGCTCAACATTAAAAGCACTAAAACAGAGTCTGGCATACTAAAATGTCACTTTGTAATATATATTCACATCAGATCAACTATAATCGTGTCTACGGATATATACCCGGTCATATTCCCCCACCCAAATGACTAAATCATTAATCTCGGAGTAAAACAGGATCGATATTTAACTGCAGAAGAGAGATTTAATTGAAAATGAGGCAAGTATCAATATTACTATTACAAGACCCTTAACCCAAGTATTGAACTTTGGCTTGTTTCTCATCATGAATGAGACTTTACTTTTTTTTTTTTTTTGATTAAAAAAATCCCACTGATTTACAGTGACTTCAGCCATATCTACAGGCCAGAATAATATTTTTGACTTGACCTAGTAAGCAATCACCTAGCATCCACCCAGAACACCCTAGCAACTACCTACAACCATCTAAATCTCCCTAGCAACCACCCAACAACCCCCAAGGACAGCCCATAGACCTTATAGCAGGGTTCCTCAGATCCGGTCCTCGAGGGCCACTGCCCTGCAGAGTAAAGCTCAAACCCTGATGATCAAACTCACCTACCTGTGATTTTCTATGATCCTGAAGACCTTAATTAGCTTGCCCAGGTGTGTTTGATCAGGATTGAGGCTAAACTCTGTAGGACATTGGCCCTCTGAGGCAATATTTGAGGAACCCTGCCCTATAGCAATCATCTACACCCTGGCAACACCCTAGCAACCACCCAGCAACCCAAAAACACCTTATCATCCCTCTAGAAACCTAAGAGTCACCAGAACACCTTAGAAACCACCTACAACCATCTAAATCTCCCTAGCAGCCACCTATCAACCACCCAGCAACCCAAGAACACCTTAGCATTTCCCTAGAGGGTCAAACAGAACATCCAAGCAATCACTTAGAACACCCTAGCAGCCACCTACCCCATGGTAACTACCTAGCAAACCCCTAGAACACAACAGCAACCCCCTGGAAAACTAGCAACCACAGAGAAAACCCTAGCAATCACTCAGAACCCCCTATCGACCACTAATCATCCATATAGCAGCTCGCTAACACCCCTCTAAAAACCCTAGCAACCATCAAGAACAACCTAGCAACCACTCTGCAATGCCCTGGCAAGCAGACACAACGGTATAGCATTGCAGCCTTTTTATAGAGGTGAGCAATTTCATTCAGAAAATGCAAAAATCTCGTTATATCTTTTTCGAGGTTAACTATTTCTCTGCTGAGTCGGTTAAGTTTATTTTTTAGATATTACATAATAATCTAACAACAGTCACTATCACAGTGTACATGTAAACTAGATCAATACATTAATTTCATCTGCCTATGTATATGTAAAAGAAGCCTGAGGCATCTGCTGAGGTCAGTCTCTCGCTTTACCTCACCGAGGTGTGTCAGAGCTGTCAAGTCTGCTGAAAACACATGGCGGTTGTCCCAGTTCTTTTATCAGTGGGCTTCCATTATATGTGGTCTCACCAGATGGTCTCCGTACCACATCCCCAGCTGTGTACAGATATGACAGGGACACATACAAATAGAAGGCGGCAGCTTACCTGCCCCTCTGAGGGGATTGCATATTGATACCTTCTCCTCACCCAATCTCCTTCTCTTGCTTTCTTTAAACCATGAGTTATGAATGTTTTAATTTAATTCTTGTCTATTTAAACTAAGCCTCCAGACATCATGTTAATTATTTGCTTTCCTGCTAATCCATATTGTGTTTTGAAAGACGTCAGCATTCGTTCCTCTGCCATTATCCCTCCTTAAACCTTGGATATAAAGAGCAAGCATTGATTTAACACTAAGACACAGAGCTGGTATGGAATGTTCCATACAACCCTGTAATGTGTCTGGTTTTTGCTGTACAGGATGAAACGTGGCATGCTGACTCTAAACAGCACATCCATTTGCTAACAATTTACCTGCTGCGTTTGGGCTGTAAAAAAACGTCCTTCAGTGCTGTGCTTAGTATTGAGAGCTACACACTCAAATTAAAAGCGTCCTTGCGGTGAAAGAGTGAAGGTCAGCCAGTGAGCCAGTTTGTCATCTGCGCTTGCGGGACCCAAATGGTTTGTATGGCGCAGTCTTCACTAACAGCGCCCACTTTAGAGATCATCTGGGAACACCACAGACAATATGCGGTTTATGTTTTGTGCAGGGGTGGAATTATGATTAGTTAAGAATGATAATGTCTACTCATTTCCAGATTGGCAAGATGGAAATAATTGTATGTGTGTGTGTGTGTGTGTGTGTGTGTGTGTGTGTGTATGTGTTATCGTAAAACCCACCTTTTTAGGAGAGATTTTAATTGATTTGTTACTTCTTATTTTCCAGTTTTATTTATTTATTTATTTTTGGTTGTTGATTGTTTCAAATCTGTAGCACTTTGAGATTCTGCTAAATGTAAAGTGCATTACAAATAAAATTATTTTTGTCAATTATGAGTTGTAGCATAATAAAATACTGTGGGGTGAGAATATGGAATTAATAAAAATATGGAATTTAAGATGTAATTTAAAATAGAATAAAGAAGAATAATTAAAAATACTTAAAGGTGCAGTGTGTAATATTTATGAGGATCTATTGACAGAAACGCAATATAATATACATAACCATGCTTTCAGTGGTGTATGAAAACCTTACATAATTAACCGTTATGTTTTTATTAGCTTAGAATGAGCCATGTAAATATTATTATTACTATTGAATTGAATAACAAATTATAATAATATTTAAAATACTCAAAATATGGGATTTAAAATTGAATATACAGTACATAAATAATTCTCTAAAAATATTTATTTTTTAATATTTAAAATGTGATGCTATTTCTGTTACGTGTGAGTGTAAAGAATGCACGCGAAGAAGGAGTAGGGGAGAGCGGGGGACAACCTTACGCTTTTTGACTTTCTCAGTTTGTATAAATCCACTTTGGGTTCAGACTATTTCTTTTTTCCCCACATTAATTGCACACATATCTAGTACAATTATGTGGTGTTGTTTCATTAATACACCGTATACTTGTTTCTTGATTTACCCCGAAAGAATGGAAGTGAAATGTGACAACCCCACCCAGGTGAGGTACATTGTAACATGTGAGGGGGCACATTGTAACATGACCAAATGACATCTTAAAATATTATCTGATACAATCAAAAAAAAATCCAAGACAAACTACAATATTTTGTCAATTAAATACAATTATTAACTTTTTAAAATAAAAGAATGGCATTTTTTAATCATTAAATATACACACATTTTTGAGTTTGACAACAAACACATCGCTAAACACAGCTATACAGCATAGTTCAAAACATAATAATGAATAATTTCTGAACATTGGCTCTCAGTCATTATTCACCCTTTTCTGATGGTTTCTCAAAAGAATTCATAAAAGTATAGAATATAATAGCGTAGTTCTAATAGGGGCTCATTGTAATGCAGTGTTACAACACACCCCACCTGTGCAACTTGGATTTAAACCCAGCTAGTGTCTTCTGCTGGTTAGATCAGCATTAAAGAACGATCTCAACTGTTAAAGGGGTACTTCAGTGCTGGGATTTTTAAAGAGGGGTCAATAATGAAGAAGAAATGTGAAATTATTTTTGAATTTGGTGCCTTCTAGACTGAGAAAACACAGAAAATGTATTTGTGTTTCATGGGGATGAAAGACAACAATTCCTAGAATGCACTTCGCTGCCCTCCTACTCTAGGCACGGATCACTTGGATCACTTGCCTACCACGTTCATTTTCATAAAATCAGTTCAGTTAGAGACACTACGATTAAAAACTGAACGTGTCTGTTAGATATAATGTGAGTGAGCCGATTGAGTGTCACGGCCGTCACGGCACAAACGCAGCAGGTTTGGATTACATTCATCACATGAGCTGAGGTAATCGCGGGATTCGCGGCTGCGGCTGCATTCACAGTGCGTGATCAGCCTGGCGCATTTTCAGTTCATGTCTTTGGAAGCTTAACTGTCATAGGAAGTTCATTTTAAAAGTTGAAACACTCACTTTGCTCTCCACCGAATGCTTGCTCTTCTCCGTTTACATGAATCTACGCAGCTCCGCGAGCCGAGTGCTGTGAGTGTGATGTTGAAAACATGTGGAAATAGCGCCTCCTGCTGGCTGTAGTCTTCAGCCTCTGGCCAAAAACTCCTCCGATGACGCAAAATGACGATATTTGAGTCACTGGAGGAATTTTTCCAGAAATAAAATACATAATTCTCTCGTCTCAGGGTCATATGAGGGGGGAAAGTACGATAATTTGAATATACTCCCGGGTTTCTACTGATACAAAGCTTAATGCTAATCGCTGAAGTAACCTTTAAATAACAGATATGAGATCACAATAATATCAGATTTGTCTTATTTTAAATCAACACAAAAAAAACTCAGATGAAAAATAAACGTAAGTAAAAAAATTTACTTTTGCTATGGTTAAATAAATGTTCAGTGATATCTTCTAAAGATTTTTTAATTTTGGCGCAATTTTTTCTCTAAATAACGTTGATATGGCAACTAGTAAATACAGTTTCGTCATCCTGGCATGTGTGGAAAGTGTTAAACCATGTGTGTTACAATTAACCCCACGATAGGTTGTTCCCTGCGCTCACCTACAGAATCAAAAACTGTTTTTTAATAAATCCACAAAGGAAAAATCACAGGAGACAGCAGGAGATGAACTTAAACACAACTACAACAACCTGGACGATAACTGACAAAGAACTAAGGAAAGATCAGGGCTTAAAGACATGGGAAATAATTAGTGTGAAACAGAACAAGTATGATAGATTTATGAACTATGGAAACTAATAAACAAACAGGGAAACTATAGGAACAAGGAACAGAGTGAAAACGAAACTAAAACCAAAAACTATTTCGGTTAACCCTTAAAAACAATGTCTAGGTCACTAATCAAATTTGTGACATTGATCAATGACAGCCTATGCTCTTGGTTTCACTGAAGCATAAGGTGAATCTCAAGCCATGCAGATTTTACACAATTAAAGCAAACAAGGGGCAAGGCAAATACTAAAAAAAGCTCTGAAATGAATGTAAACATCAACTTTTCACTCAAATTGTCAGACTAATAATATAATTTACAATGAAAAACATTGCATCAAATTAAAAACATGCAAAATAGAAGACTGAATTTTGCACATTTGACTATTTATTATATTGTTGTGTGCTTGAGACAGCTAAAACACACCCGAGTACATGTTTGACAAGTTAACCATGAACAACACTGCTAGTATTTCATGATGTCAGGTCTACTGTGCTCCTGTAAAAGGAACCACCGTGTTCTGGCAATACTGGTATTCAGCACTCTGACAGGTTTTCAAGTTTCAGCTGAGAGCAAAATCCAGCATTAAACCTGACAGTCTCTCGCTCCCCTGCCGTAAAGAGAACCGAGAAGCATGGCACAGCGGGCTTAAGCTTCACATCTCCCTGTCATAGCATCAGACATGTATGATAAAGCATAAAAAAGGAATGTAGGGACTGCCAGAAATCACACCGGCTCGTGGACTTTCATTAAACCCTAAAGGTAGGACTGCATACACTTACACTACTTTGTTAAAAAGATGCTAATTAGACAGAGGACCATGATGAATGGGATGTGTGTGTACGTGCCTGTGCATATAAATGTGCGCACGTGTGCTTTCATTCTTTCTGTCATTGCTACAAGATGATGCAATCGCAAGCCAAACCTCTGACCTCAGCACCGCCAAGATGGTGGCGGCGAGCAATATCACAATTGCCACATCACAGCGACCACATCCTCACCGCTTGCCAGAGGATGAGTGGGAAGAAAGAAGAGAGGGGGCTGGAGGGACGATGGGAGGAAAGGAGGGAGGGATGGGGGATGAATAATTACACTTGAGTGCTGCCGCCAATGAGCTTGCAGCGTCAGTTTCGCACAGCGAACCACAAAGCGATGCGCAGAAACTTGATCACTGGCTGTTTTCTGAAGCTCACAACAGCAACATTTCCGCTGAGTCTATTTCAACGATAAAGATGGAGCGAATGGCATCCTAATGTTGTCTGTAGAGGGAATATGAGAAACAGGATGACATCATAGACCAAATTAATAATGGATAAAGATATGACACTGCCAATCACTGATTAAATTGCTCATGGTCATTTTGAATTCTATTTGACTTCTTGGAGATGTGAGAAAGTGCAGACGTGGTGTTTCAGCAGTTTTCCTAGCAACAGCAATCCTGAGATTGCACACGCGTGTTCACACTCACAAGCAATGACTCACCTCGCATTGAGGACGTCAGAGACAGAGCCATTAATGGAGGTACCACATACACTACACAATCATGCACTGTATGTGTATACAGGTCCTTCTCAAAAAAATAGCATATTGTGATAAAAGTTCATTATTTTCCATAATGTAATGATAAAAATGTAACGTTTATATATTTTAGATTCATTGCACACCAACTGAAATATTTCAGATCTTTTATTGTTTTAATACTGAGGAAAAATTCTCGAAAAATTTGCATATCATGAAAAGGTTCTCTAAACGAGCTATTAACCTAATCATCTGAATCAACTAATTAACTGTAAACACCTGCAAAAGATTCCTGAGGCTTTTAAAAACTCCCAGCCTGGTTCATTACTCAAAACCGCTATCATGGGTAAGACTGCCGACCTGACTGCTGTCCAGAAGGCCATCATTGACACCCTCAAGCGAGAGGGTGAGACACAGAAAGAAATTTCTGAACGAATAGGCTGTTCCCAGAGTGCTGTATCAAGGCACCTCAGTGGGAAGTCTGTGGGAAGGAAAAAGTGTGGCAAAAAATGCTGCACAATGAGAAGAGGTGACCGGACCCTGAGGAAGATTGTGGAGAAGGACCGATTCCAGACCTTGGGGGACCTGTGGAAGCAGTGGACTGAGTCTGGAGTAGAAACATCCAGAGCCACCGTGCACAGGCGTGTGCAGGAAATGGGCTACAGGTGCCGCATTCCCCAGGTCAAGCCACTTTTGAAACAGAAACAGCGGCAGATCCGCCTGACCTGGGCTACAGAGAAGCAGCACTGGACTGTCGCTCAAATTTTGCATGTCATTCGGAAATCAAGGTGCCAGAGTCTGGAGGAAGAGAAGGAAATGCCAAAATGCCTGAAGTCCAGTGTCAAGTACCCACAGTCAGTGATGGTCTGGGGTGCCATGTCAGCTGCTGGTGTTGGTCCACTGTGAAGCAGTTTTATCAAGGGCAGGGTCAATGCAGCTAGCTATCAGGAGATTTTGGAGCACTTCATGCTTCCATCTGCTGAAAAGCTTTATGGAGATGAAGATTTCATTTTTCAGCACGACCTGGCACCTGCTCACAGTGCCAAAACCACTGGTAAATGGTTTACTGACCATGGTATTACTGTGCTCAATTGGCCTGCCAACTCTCCTGACCTGAACCCCATAGAGAATCTGTGGGATATTGTGAAGAGAAAGTTAAGAGACGCAAGACCCAACACTCTGGATGAGCTTAAGGCCGCTATCGAAGCATCCTGGGCCTCCATAACACCTCAGCAGTGCCACAGGCTGATTGCCTCCATGCCACGCCGCATTGAAGCAGTCATTTCTGCAAAAGGATTCCCGACCAAGTATTGAGTGCATAGCTGAACATAATTATTTGAAGGTTGACTTTTTTTGTATTAAAACACTTTTCTTTTATTGGTCGGATGAAATATGCTAATTTTTTGAGATAGGAATTTTGGGTTTTCATGAGCTGTATGCCAAAATCATCAAAACAATAAAAGACCTGAAATATTTCAGTTGGTGTGCAATGAATCTAAAATATATGAAAGTTTAATTTTTATCATTACATTATGGAAAATAATGTAATGATAAAAATTAAACTTTCATATATTTTAATTTTTATCATTACATTATGGAAAATAATGAACTTTTATCACAATATGCAAATTATATATATATAAAATGCGCTATACACATAAACTTGATGCACCTTAAGTCTAATATCAAGCCCAAACTGTGTTAAATAGAATTTGAAGTAAAATGTATCTGTCCTACACCGTTTTCTACTTTACCACAGTAAATGATGCGAATCCTAATTAAAAGCAAACAAAAGGAAGAAACGTTTACAATCCCCTGTAAGAAACGTAAATGAAGATTTGGGCAAATAAATAAGTGATTCTATGTCCAGTAGAATAAAATGGAGTAAGCCTTTTGTTAAATTCGTGGAAAAATCGGGTGACCAGATCGCAAAACGCAAAGCTTAAATTTGGCTCACCTCACAAAGCCTACCTCTCTCGTTCGGCATGAACGTTGTTTCCATGGCTGCGATGTATGCGAACCTATTATTTAGTTTGTAAATAACGCTTTGTGCTTCACTCGTGTCATAATATTCACATAGAACAGCATTCACATACATGAAAAAAAAAAAAAGTGTTTTGGCCGACCACCGCCGGTGCTACTCAGCGGTTATCACGTTTACCGGCACAGCGCTAACCACGGCATTATATTTTTTCTTTTTTACTCCTAGCCTACTAGATGGCACTAATCTGCCTTCAAAAATGTGATTTTAAAATCTTTCCAGTCTAACTGACATTTGTTATGACATCTGCTTCAAACATTAAAAAGCTTATGATAACTTTCCTTTACTCTACAATAAGTAAATCCACTACCGCAAAAACGGCAGTTCAAACACAAAATTCTAAAGATGGCTGGTGCTCGTTTCTCTGGTGCATAAGGTAAGTGAGGATAATGCTTAAAACAAGAGAAAAAACTACTTTTATTCAAAACACATTCTCTGAATACAGCTCTTATGAGTTAAAAGGAACATGTTTCCTTTCAAGGTTAGGATATTAAAGCCTAGAGCTGTTGGGTACAAAAGAAGAAAAAGTAGAAGATGGGAAACATGCTTTATAAGTAAATGTCTCTTGTTTTAAGACTATTTAGATGTTTCCAAAATAAAAAAATGTTGTTTGTTTTTCAGTGAACAAGTGTGGATGATCCTAGAGAAGTTTATAAATTTGCTCAAAGCGGGCTATCCTCAGGGGGAGGCATCATGGGAAATGATACAGGGAGTTTCCCACTACTTCCCTTCATGTTCTTCAAAGCTAAGGTTACGTTTTCGAACTGCCAAGAGCTGCCCAGGGCACTCTGCCTTCAATGAATGTAATCTTATAGTAAAGAGAAGAGGAAAAAGACAGTGAGAGGGAGAGAGAGGGGAAAGTAGCAGTAATAAAAAAAGAGCAGAGGTGGGGACATTTACCTGTTTCTAATTAATGATGGGGCTGCGGTGAGTATTGATTGTTAAGACTCACCCAAATGGATCAATGCACAATGTGGAAAAGGGCTGCTGACAAAGCTTTCTCTCAGGACAATCCCATTGAGTATTGCGCTCAGTGTGGCATGAGGCCGTCCATTAAACTGCTTTCCACAGAATGTAACAGCAGTTAATACATGACTTTAAAGGAATAGTTCACCTAAAATTTGGTCATAATTTACTAGCCCTCATGTCGTGACAAACACATATGTAGTTTATTTTCTGTGGAATGTGAAAGTAAAACTTTCTGATTGATTGAACTCTTTCCATACTGACCATACCAGTCAAATTCCAAAGAAAAAAACTGATTACGATTACAATGTTGGTTTGTTTCTGGTGCATTTTTTTGTTTGACTGAATTTTGAGTAATTCCATAAAAAAGTACTTGCATACAAAGTTTTGAATACCAAATGTATATTTTTAACGCCCGTTTAAGCTCAGGTAGCCCAGTTGCAATGAAAAGGTTTCGCTGCAAGCTACAAAGTAATGAAATCTTAAAGCTATAAAATTTCCCATAAGCTCATCACTCAGGCTTTATCGCCACTGTCTATTTTGTTTATTAGTTTAATTGTTAGTAGTTTCACACAGCCTGCCACAGACTCACTAAATCATGGAATATTAAACGTGCACCCAAACAAGAGATAAATCACATGGGTGAATCTGGCTCCGGGCCACGAAAACACAAAGCTTACATGACAATTTGGTCAAATTATTCACAGATTGGTCTTCCAGGACGGCACAAATATCTCTCTAGCCATCCAGCAGACGGTAAATCTGTCAGACACGCCCAGGTGACATCACAGCAGTGGAGAGTGATTAGTGCCCACTCTCAGGTTTGCTGGCCGAAGCTCAAATCCATCTCCCCTCTCTCTCTCTCTCTCTCTCTCTCTCTCTCTCTCTCTCTCTCTCTCTCTCTCTCTCTCTCTCTCTCTATTTCTATTGGACACACAGACAGAAGGGTACTGTGCTATCCCTGACCAAGTCAAACAATACCTTCCAGAACATTGCTGAGCTGTGCTTTTTCGTAACTGTGAGATTCATTGCTCAACAGTGCTTACGATAGTCCTGTAATTTCAAGGTGGAACTGTGTATGTTTACATATGAAGAAACCTGGCAAAGGTTCAGGCTCTACACTGAAATATGCGCATTTATGATTCCAATAAAACACGCCGCTTTATGATAACACTCATCATGTCGTCATTTATGATTTTAGCCAGATAATTGTGCCACATCCAGGTGCTTCGTTTAAACAAACAATAGGAGCTTAATTACAAAAGGAGGACACACACACACACACACACACATCAAAAAGGTCTGTGATTAAGGCTTTGATTGATAGAAGGAATAAAGTTGGCCTTCGCTGGCCTGACTGAAGCAGAAATCAGTCAAGTGTTCACGGAGGAGCAGGTGCTACAGTAAAATCAGATCAAGGGTAATTTAATCCCACTGAAGGCAAAAAATCAACTCTGCTTTTATAACTGCTATATAAGAGAGTACTATCATGTGTAGACCTATGTCCATAGGTTTTTCCATTTGTAACATGCTACCATTTAAACGTTTGGGATCTGTAAGATCTGTGGAATCTATTCGGTTTTAAAATGCTCACCAAGGCTCCATTTATTTGATCAAAAATACAGTAAAAACAGTAATATTGTGAAATATTATTACAATTTAAAACAGTTTTCTATTTTAATCATTTAATTTATTCCTGTGATGGCAAAATATAATTAAAAAGTCGTCAGTGTCACATGATCCTTCAGAAATCATCTGCTGATTTGGTGCTCAGAAGAGATGCATTATTGCTAATAATGTTGAAAACATTTGTCCAGTTGTTTTGTTTTTTTCCAGGATTCTTTAAAGAAATAGACTGTACATTTGAAATCTTCTGTAATATTGTAAATAAGAGTCTCAATATTACTTCCATGTCGTCAATTTACAATAATATCTGCTTATTAATAATTTACAGACTTATCCTATTAAATCATAGCATTATTGTTTGTAATTCAACTAAACATCAAACACAAGCAACATTTTACCAAGATATTGTTAAAAACTGAACATTTCAAGAATTTATTTGTATTATCAGGATAAAGTATTATTTTGAGAGTAATATCCAATGGGCATTTTACAACTGTAACATTACAATTAATAATATTGTAAGAGTAACGTTTGCAAAAATATAAAAATTAATAGAATAAGATTAGAGGAAATAGTATAGGACATTAGGGTTAAGCTAATGTGACAGATTTGTTTAGGTAAAACGTTCTCATTAGTCCTCCTGTAACCTCTTGTGAGTTGCAGGATCCTTCAACTTAACCAGGGTCCATCAAGGACCTTGTATACTCTTGAGACAAGAGATTAAGAATGAGGCAATATCCTTTCAGGAACACAAGGGAGTTAGCAAATCCCCAACCACAAGACATGGCTTAAGACTGAGACTGGGGTTAAGGCAAAGAATGCAAGTACACACACGCCACCACAACTTCATCCAAAGAATGTGTCCTTTGACCTGCATCTCAGACAGACAAACGCAATTACAACTTTAGACAAATACAGATTTCAATATCGCAACTTTTCTATCTGCAAAAAAAACGTGACACTACACGAGGAGTCCGAAGTGAATATACAGAGCTAAAAAAACTAGTTAATACCAGGTTTAAATTAGATTTGTAAACCTGGAACATACTCCGACAAAGGCAGGCGATCCATAAAAAACAATTTAGTTCAATCAAATAATATCGTTGGAAAGTGTATGGTTCCTGTTCCCCAAGGTGACAGCTATGTGGCTGAGTGCAGTTTTTAAAATGCATTTGGGACCAAATGTAGTAAAGCAATGGTTTATTAGGTTTAGAAAATGTCTCTTTCCTTTCAAACTTTGATTGCAAGTAAATGCCCGCTGTTGCTTTTCGAAAAACTCTTTTCTTCTGTAGTGATACATGTAGTCAGTACAATATACAGCAACAGAGGTGGAGTGATGAGCCGTGGAGGGCCTTCAAACAGAGGTGGTAACATGCACCGTGGCGGTGGACCCAACCACAGAGGACAGTTTCAGCAGAAATTCCACGGCAGAGGTGGCCACCAGCAGAATCGTGGTGGTTTTGGAAACAAAAACGGGTCTTTCGCTCAAGCCTTCAACCAGAGGTGGTAACAAGGGTTCTGGAACCAGAAGCCATGGAATCAACAGTACCACCCAGGATTTTACTAAGTGCACATTTGTATTAAAGACTCATGGCCTCTGTTGCACTGAGATGCACAGCCACAGAATATCCATCCACTTTTACGGTCCTCGTTTATTGTAACATTTTTATGGACTTTGTTTATGTACTTTTTTTTAAATCATAGGCAAGAGAATACAACAGCTAACATTAAAAACTGATGATTCATTAAGAGATAATCCAGGTATTTTTCTCCTTCCATCTTTTTAAAAAAAAACATTTTATTACATTTACTTTACTTACTTACTACTTATACTAAACTGCAGCTCCTGTGTAATGTTCCCTATCTGCAGTGGTCAGTATCTATCAAAAGTGGTCCAAGGAAGGAACAGTGGTGAACCGACAGGGTCATTGGCGCATGTGGGGAGCAAAGGCTGGCCCGCATGGTCCTATCAAACAGACAAACTACTTAGAGCTCAAATTGCTCAAGAAATAAATACTGGTTCTGATAGAAAGGTGTCAGAATACACAGTGCATTGCAGTTCGTTGCATATAGTTGCACCCAGTCAGGGTGCCCATGCTGACCACTGTCCACTGCTGAAAGCGCCAACAGTGGGCACGTGAGCACCAGAACTGGACCACGGAGCAATGGAAGAAGGTGGTCTGGTCTGATGAACATTTTCTTTTACATCACGTGGATGGCCGGGTGCGTGTGCATCGTTTACCTGGGGAACACATGGCACCAGGATGCACTTTGGGAAGAAGTCAAGCCGACGGAGGCAGTGTGATGCTTTGGGCAATGTTCTGCTGGGAAACCTTGGGTCCTGCCATCCATGTGGATGTTACTTTGACACATACCACCTACCTAAGCATTGTGGCAGGCCATGTACACCCTTTCATGGAAACCCTGGTGGCTGTGGCCTCTTTCAGCAGGAAAATGCACCCTGCCACAAAGCAAAAATGGTTCAGGAATGGTATGGGGAGCACAACAACGAGTTTGAGGCGTTGACTTGGCTTCCAAATTCTCCAGATCTCAATCCCTAACCCTGCACTTTGCATGATGCCGTGCCTAACAATATAGCTATTTGATAATAAAATAATCTCTCTGCTGAAATATACTAGAGAAATGATAGTTACACTTAATTTATTCAGAACCAAATTTGCATACATTCTTTAATCCAAATCACATACACACTCAAGCTCTGTTTCCAGAGCTCTTTATGCTGTGGTGCGTTTTATGTAAACACTACTATAATAATTCACAGATAAGAGTAGGAAATGTGCTGTGGTATTTGCTTAAAAATGATTCAAATACACCCACGGACTAGATAATCATTTCATATAATTTCCTCCTTGCACTCAAGAGCCGAAGCCAAATAGAAACTGCTGATAACGTGGAAAATTAATTTCACTTTGCAGAAACTGTGTGGAAATATATTCAATGCAGTTTAACAGCACTAATTAACCAGAGCCAATACTAGAAATAATACAATTCCAGGTTAACAAGGGTTTATGAGAATTTGCTTGAAAAATCCCACTAAGCTTAATGAGTCATGTGAATGCACTCAGACAAGACATCTCTAACAAAATAGTTACCATGCTAGCTGCCAAAATCGTGGAGTTACTACTGTTTACTACTGTGGAACCATAACACATTAAAATGGGATCTCCTGCAAACAGTGTATTGAAAAGCTTTCAGAATCATTCATTTTATGACAGTGCTGGCTAAGAACAAGCTTCCACAGTTCTACTGCAGTAAGTACAATATTCTGAGAAAATCTTTCCCATGGTAATTTTTCTATGCAAGTTAAAGGTCCACTGAAGTGCCTAGAAACGCACAGCATCATTCAGTGTTGACATAATTTCCACTGAAACAGGAAGACAGGGTGGGACATATCGCACAGCTCCTCCTCTTTTTAAAAATAGCCAATAACGTTTCGTTTATATCACAGAACGTCCAGAACCATTCAGCTCGGTAAAACGGAGTTTCCTCTTAATCTCTAACCGTTTCTCCTCTTAATCTCCCCCATATCGCTTTAAGATATAGCATTTTGAGCAGACTTCACATGTGTCTTGATACGTTTTCATATCCACTCTGTGCTATAGTGTCTCTGGACCAGAGAAGAGTGTGCGCGCACTGTGGTGGTTTACATGACACTAACATGAAACCAGACTTCATTTGCCTCAAAAAGAAAGCATATGTACACTGTCTGAATCATTCCTTATCCCCTCAATAGTGCATTATGTGCCATTCACCATGTAGAAAATAGTATATGTGTGAACAAGTGACAGATTTTAGCCGCAGCTTCAGCGTCTATTTGGGGGCGGGACACTGTAGATTCTAGAAAGCATTTGATTGGACAGAACATCTGATGAGAAGCTGAAGTGCAGACTGATATCACCAAAATCATTGATTTTTCAATGCTTAAGTTATAATAAGTTTTAATAAGTCTTAATAAGTTTTCAATGCTTAAATCTTTTAAAAGTGTATTTTGTCATTGTTTTGGAGCACACTAGCTTATTGATAACAGTAAGACTAATATATTCATACTAAAAGCCAAAAAACTTTATGGGGATTTTAAAGTGCAATAAGTGATTTGCAGAAACAGCACCAGATTCTATTTACAAACTGCTGTTCAAAACTCCCTGGGTGATGACATCTATTAAACTGAGCTAATACTGGAAACAAGTGCTAATTAAAAGTTTCCATTATCTAAGCATGAACAAATTAACACTTATAGATGTATTTTTGGGTTGAACAAACTTTTTTATTAAATTACTTACTCTGGACTAAGTTAAGTAATTAACATGTTCCCAGTGTATAGCACATATCAAGGGAGTCTATTGGGACATGTGAAATAAGATATGACAGACTTGGTGGGTTGCCTGAATGACTAGTAAGCAAAGGAATCCCTGTATAATTATTAGGCTGGTTTCGGGTTCACCTTACCCTGAACAGAAAAGTTTTTCAAGGGACATTTACAAAAGATGCATTATTGCATTTAAAAGCAGTGAATGCAAAAAAACTGTTAAAAATAACTGTTACATTTTTTAATTTGCTTTAAAGAAATAAAGTCTGAATGTGTGGTAACACTTTATTTTAGGGTTCAATTCTCACTATTAAAGAAATAAAGTCTGAATGTGTGGTACACTTTATTTTAGGGTTCAATTCTCACTATTAACTAATTGCTTATTAGTATGCATATTACTAGGATATTGGCTGTTTAATAAGCACATATTCATGTTTTATTCTTCATCCCTTGATCCTACCCAATACCTAAACTTAAACGCTACAAAAACTACCTTACTAAGTATTAATAAGCAGTATTAATAGTGTTAATAGTGAATATGTGTTCCACATACTAAAGTGTTACTGAATGTGTCAGTCTGAATGTGCATGGCTGTAGCGGTGATGTTTTAATGGGGATACATTTAGTCAAGACTACAGTCAGTTGATTTATCCTTTCATGCAGATTTTAGATGAGTATTGTCATTACACAGTAGACGGGGCTAAGAAGAACTGGATGAGGAAAACGGCTCGGGTTATGTATATAACCCTTGTTCCCTGAGAAAGGGAACGAGCACTGCGTCGGAGCAGCGATTTGGGGATGCTCCTAAGCATCAGCGAATCTGAAGTCTGAATAAACACTAGTCCAATCCGATTGATGCGTGCGTGATGGCGTCATTGTGACGGCATACCCGGAAGTATAAAGGAGCCGGGCGTAATGGCGGCAGCTATTGCTCTGAAGCATGCGCTCCAGGCGTGCGAGGTGTGGCGACGCGACGCAGTGCTCGTTCCCTTTCTCAGGGAACAAGGGTTATATACATAACCCGAGCCGTTCCCTTCGAGGAACTCACACTGCGCCGAACGACGATTTGGGGAAAGCAGTACCCACTAGGCCACACCGAGGTAGCGCCTGTCTAGTGTGAAGCCGGAGACCGGGCACAGCTAGGACTGGAGCACCCTAGCGCCAGGCGTCGTAGGAGATCTAGGCTATAAAACCTAATGAAGGTGTGTGGGTAGCCCACCCCGCCGCCTCGCAGATATCCTGCAAGGGGACCCCAGAAAGGAGGGCCACCGAAGAGGCCATGCCTCTGGTGGAATGAGCCCTCACGGCCATAGGTGAAGGCAAACTGCGCACCTGATAAGCCATGGTTATCGCCTGGACAATCCAATTACTGATTGTCTGAGTAGACGCAGGCAATCCTTTCTTGGGTGAGCCAAAACACACCAACAGTTGTTGGGACCTCCTCCACTGTGCTGACTTCTCCAAATACACTCTAAGTGCCCTAACCGGGCAGAGCAGGTGAAGCCTCCCTTCTTCCGCCGTCACGTGAGGCGGAGGATGAAATGCCTCCAGAACCAAAGACCTGACTACCCTTGATGGGACCTTAGGCACGTAGCCTGGCCTAGGGTGTAAGATGGCTTTACTCCACCGGGGCAAACTCCAGGCAAGTCGGCGTCACCGCCAAGGCCTGGAGGTCACCCACTCTCCTCAGAGAGGTAATGGCAAGGAGAAAAGCCACCTTAAGGGTCAGGTTCTTTGGTTCAGCCGACTCCAATGGCTCGAAGGGGCCTCAGCCAGCCCTCCGAGAACCACTGCCAGATCCCAAGTTGGAACTCTGGATTGAGCCGCAGGCCTCATCCTCCGAACCCCACGGAGGAACTGTACAACCAACTGGTGCCTACCCATAGGCCCATCACCCATAGGAGTGTGGAAAGCCGCAATGGCAGCCACGTACACCTTGAGTGTGGGCGGGGTTAGACCCGCAGAGAAGCGATCTTGGAGGAACTCCAGCACTGAAACCACCGGGCAGTTAACTGGGTCCACCTCACGCTCTCTACACCAAGTGGAAAATACATTCCACTTGAGGCTGTACAGTCTCCTTGTAGACGGAGCCCTGGAACTGAGTAACGTCTCTACCACCTCTGCCGACAGGCCAGCCTCTAGGTACCTGGCCCCTCAGGGCCAGACCCAAAGGTTCCAAATCTCGGGCCGGGGTAAAATATTGTACCCGCCGCCTGAGACAGGAGATCCCTCCTCAGAGGAATCTGCCATGGATGACCTGCCAGCAGAGCTATGATATCCGAGAACCATACTCGGGTCGGCCAACAGGGTGCTACCAGAAGTAGGCTGACCCCTTGTTGACGGACCCTCTCCAGGACTCCCGGGAGCAGAGCAATCGGAAATGCGTACAGACGCAGCCTCGGCCACGTCTGCACCATGGCATCCAACCCCAGAGGGCTGGATGCGTGAGGGAGAACCACAGTGGGCAGTGGGACGTCTCTCGAGACGCAAATAGGTCCACTTCCACTGGGCCGAACCTCTTGCATATGGCCTCCACCACGTCTGGGTGGAGCCGCCACTCCCGGGCCTCAGCCCCTGCCTTGACAGGATGTCTGCTCCCTGATTCTGGACCCCTGGGACATACATTGCCCTGATGGACAACAGTTTCCCTTGGGACCACAGGAGGATTAGATGCGCCAATCTGCATAGAGCGCGACCTCAACCCTCCCTGACGATTGAAGTGCGCTACGACAGCCGTATTGTCTGTCCGTGCCAGGACATGTTGGCAGCGGAGGTCCGGGAAAAAGCTCCTGAGAGCTTTGTAGACCGCCAGCATCTCCAGGCAATTTATGTGCCAGGAGGAATGCCGGGCCTCCCATAGACCTCTCGCAAAGTGGCCTTCCATGACCGCGCCCCAACCAGTAAGGAGGCGTCTGTTGAAAGCGGATCTCCGGCAACAGGGCGCTCCCAATACTGGCCTGGGACAGAAACCAAGGTTTCTTCCATATGACTAGGGAGCGAAGGCATCTGCGCGTTACCCTGATCATACGGAAAGGATTCCCTCTGGGAAAACCCCTTGGTTTTCAGCCACCACTGGAGGGTCTCATGTGTAGCAGGCCAAAGGTATCACGTTGGGCGCTGCTGCCATGTGCCCCAGCACTCTCTGAAAGTGCCTCACAGTGGCGCTGTGGCCTAGCCTTATTCCTGAGACCATCGCCCGTATGGTCTCGACTCATGTGAGGAGACAATTGTGCCCGCATCGTTGTCGAGTCCCACACAATTCCCAGGAACGTAGTCCTCTGGGATGGCGTCAACACACTCTTTTTCGTGTTGAGTCTCAGCCCCAAGCGCTTTATGTGGGCCAGAGCGACATCTCGATGCCGAACTGCCATATCGTACGACTGGGCCAATATGAGCCAGTCGTCGATGTAATTCAGCACACGGATGCCCTGAAGCCTCATTTGAGCCAGAGCTGCATCCATGCACTTCGTGAATGTGCGTGGGGAGAGGCTAGGCCGAAGGAAGCACTCGATATTGATGCGCCTCGCCCCGGCGAACCTCAAGAACTTCCTGTGACATGGAAGGATGGAGATGTGGAAATATCGTCCTTTAGATCTATCGTGACGAACCAGTCCTCGGACTGGATCTGACTCACGATCATGGGAATAGTGAGCATTTTGAACCTGAATCTCCTCAGAGACCGATTCAAATACCTCAGATCTATGATCGGACGCAACCCTCCGTCCTTTTGGGAACTATAAAGTACCGGCTGTAGAACCCGGATTCCCTTTCCAGCGGAGGAACACGCTCTATGGCTTCCTTCGCCAGTAAGGTTTTACTTCTAGTTCCATTACCCGAACCCGCTCGGTACCACTACAGTCCAGTTCAACCCCCTGAACCCTGGAGGAGGATGACCGAACTGCAGTCTGTAACCGTTTTCTACAGTACGCAGGACCCATGTAGAAATATTCGGAAGGCATTTCCATGCGCCGAGATAATCTACTAAGGAACCAGCCTCTCGAGGCTGGCGTCGGGTGTTACGAGCCTCGTTCCCAACCCCTGAAGCGGCTGACCGGCGGGAGTAGTTGGGAACGAGCCTCTATGTGCGGACGCGTGAGCTGCCCGGCCGCAAGTCCTTCGGAGGCGGCTGGAGCAGCGTGCGTTCGCGGAAATCGATGTGGCCCGAGGCGTCATAGACGGCGGGATTACCACATCGATTTCCCCAGAGCGCCGCGGAAGAAGCAACCTCAGTTGCCCTTCCGCGGGAGGGACCGCTCTGAGAAGCCCTGCCGTAGCTAGGACTTCTTCCTGCAGCCTTCGCGCCTGAAGGACGTTCCTTAGATCGCCCTTAGGTGCTGAAGGCTGCTGGTGAGAGCGCCGCCTCTGTTGCCAAGCTCCCGGAGGAGGGGCTCTAGAGGCGACGCTCTCTTTCTGCACCTGCCGGTGCGAGGAGCTGGTGGACGGCTGAGGCTGCCCACTCGGGCCAGCCTTCCCGGGCTTTGAGCGAGGAGGTACTGGTGGAAGGCCGCTGACTGACTCTTCGCCTCCTGGTGCCTGGAGGCGACGGTATTAACCGCGTCCCCAAACAACCCAGAAGGCGAAATCGGGAAGTCAAGGAGGAAAGCTCGATCCCTCTCCTTTATCCCCGACAGATTCAGCCAGAGATGCCTCTCCACAGTCACCATGGAAGCCATGGAGCGGCCGATGGCACGGGCCGTCTCCTTGGTGATGCGGAGAGACAAATCTGCGGCCTTCCGCAGCTCCAGTATATCCTCCGGAGAGGGACCCTCGCCCTCATCTAGCTCTTTAAGGAGGTCAGCCTGGTAGGCCTGCAAGATAGATAGAGTGTGCAGGGAACTACCAGCCCGCCCAGCCGCCATATAAGCCTTGCCCACCAAGGATGAGGTATCCCTGCAGGGCTTGGTGGGCAGCACCGGGGCCTTAAGGGGCGGCGCCGACTTCGGGTGAAAGATAGCTCGCGAGAGCTCCCTCCACCGAGCATCTCGCCATAGCCGCCAGCGTGCCCCAGAGCGTTGGAATAATCCAACACCGGGGGATTGGAAACACGCGAAGAATAGGGCTTCTTCCACGATCTGCACACCTCGGTGTGCAGATCCGGGAAGAAAGGCAAGCCCGGCGCGTGTTTGGACCAGTGCGAGAGAAACCGGTCGTCCCAGCCTACTGGGTGGCTGAACTTCCTGAGTCTCTTGTGGCCAATCGATATTTAATTTGGCCACCGCCCGGGTCAACACCTCGACCAGCTCCTCATGGGCGGGTGGATGAAGCGTTATATTTTGCACTTCATCCCCCGCCTCGATGCCCGCCTCCTCTGGTTCCTCGGAACCGGAGAGCACGAGCATCGGACCCTCCAACCCGGGGAAGATGCATGGCGGGCTTCCACACGGGAGGAAGATCTCGGAACTGTCAGAGGAGGATTGGGAAAGTGCCGCAGCAGTCCCAAAACCCTCTGACAAATCCCGCTGTGAACCCCATGATCTGCGACGCGCGCTGCCTCAGCAACCGCGGGTCCAGAACCATGGGGCTCACGAGGCTGGCGGCCTCATCAAACACGGCCAGCCTAGAGCGAAAGCAGCCTGAGTGTCAGCTTCTGCAGTGTTATGGCGGCTCCTCGAGAGCCGCCCGAGCATGCTGAGCACCCAGGCATTGAACACACAGCAGGTGTGTATCCGAGCCGAAATATAGCGGGGACACGGATGCACACACTGCTTGTATTCTCTCACTCTTTCCATTCTCACACACTTTCGCAACTGGACAGACAACAGTAAATATGACAGACAGTTTGACAGAGAGCGCTATGCTGAAGAGCAATAACTGCCGCCATTACGCGCGGCTCCTTTTATACTTCCGGGTATGCCGTCACAATGGCGTCATCACGCCGCGACCAATCGGATTGGACTAGTGTTTATTCAGACTTCAGATTCGCTGATGCTTAGGGAGCATCCCCAAATCGTCGTTCCGACGCAGTGTGAGTTCCCTCGAAAGGGAACTGAAAAAAGTCAAACTAATCCACAGGCAAGTGACATGGCAACCTGGATCCCTCACAAGCCAATGAGATTGGTCTTGAGCCATACAGTAGAAGTCCTATTTGTGCTTCTGTTCCCGTGTCAGGTCAGAGAAGAAATAGGCCAAGCTACAACAGAGACAACAGATGCCACTCTTTGATAACCTACTGTAGTAAGATTGCAGTGAAACATGAGAGATGATGACACACTTGGACTCAACAAACATGCATTACTTTTGTTTCATACTGGGTAAGGACGTGCATGTCCACATTTCACGTGAGATATGTTGATAAGACTGAAATGCCTGTCATGCACCTTGTGGGTAATGGCATTCAGACACGTACGATACATTGAAATGATATGTTCCTGATACTTCAGGAGCCTCAAGCAGCACTTTAAACCACCTGAATGTGCACTCGTTTTTTCCACTGACAAATCCTTATTGAAGGATGAGACCTAGTCACTCCACACCAGCTGGAGAGGGGCGTTCCCAGAACATTCCAAAGCATAATACCACCTCCAATGGGCAAAACACACTTCTTTTCTTCCATACTGAGGGCTGGGGACAGAAAAAAGGCTAGCAGGCTGCAATTTTTCAACAAATAGGATGACTTGTGCTAACAGTAGATAATTTCAAATCAACACAAATTCCCGACGATACCTTAAAACTTGTCGACCACTTGCTACAACTGGCTCCCTGCGTAGTGGTCAAGGAATGGGTTCCATGACATGATGGGACAATTAGTTTTAGCAGATATAGGTACCCCAGGATAAGTAATGCACAGGGGTGTCCAATGCTGCTGCTGGAGCGCTACTTATCCTGCAGAGTTTAGCTCTAATCATAACCAAACACACTTGAGCCAGCTTATCAATGTCTTCGGGATTACTTGAGACTTCCAGGCAAGTGTGTTTTGGGTAGTTTAAAGCTATACTATGCAGGACTTTGACCCTCCAGGAGCAGGATTGGACACCCCTAGTTTAGCATTCTGAACCTTGCTAGTTATTGGACTGGGGTGGTTCTTATAGTCTGAACCAAAATGTGTCCTTCATGGCACACAGACTGTTCAGAAACATCAAGTATTTGCTTTATTTGTACACCACTAGCATTATTTTTCCACGCTTCAAGTTATTGTTCTTACCTGACAGAACTTTCATACTTTGAACTTTACTGCAAGTGAACTGTGCTTAAGTGAGAGAAATTCTTCCAGTCAAAATACTCTGGCCTTCCCCGTGTTTCCCCAAGAGTAATCAAGACTTGGAGGTTCTCCTTCACGTCTGCAAGCAAACTCCCCCTTTACACAAATTTCCCATCTGGGAACAATGAGGAAAAACTTCATTCCAACTTTGTTCACTAATTCCTGCAACCAGACTTTTTATTGAAGATATACCTTTAGTAAACATAGAGTTGAGTCATTATTGATAATGTTTTACAAGCAGGTAAAGTTACGGATGGGAGGTGGCCCTTAAACCTGATAACCTTCTTGGCATGAAACACCAGAAACACATAGTGAGTGTACAACTACCAGTTTCAGAATAAAGACACAGCTTAAGCTGCTAACTGTGTTTTAAAAGCATGCTAGCTGGTCCAAGCTGGTTATTAGTTGGTTAAGGCTGATTGACCAGATACCATATTTCAAAAAACACCTTAAGTGGCATGATGGCTGATGAACTAGTTTGTCCAAGATGGCAAAAGGGAGTGTCCAGGCAACTAAAATAATCTCAGGTGACCACAGTAAAAGAAAAGCTATTTAAAAAGAAAGCTATTAAGGTGATTCCATGCTTGAGCTAGTATACAAAAACTAAATACACTGAGCCATTATGGTGTGGCACATTCAGAATCCAACTGGGTATCCAATAACATCAAGAGAGACCAATGCTAAGTTCACACCTGAATGAAAAGAAAAGGAAGTCTCAGAAAAAACACACACATTTGAAAGAAGTTTACAAGAAACTAAAGTGTTCAAACTTTAAATGAACTTTACAGAAAATGCCATGTACCAACATTCTGTAAGATCTTTGTTGCGGTGCTATATTCCAGGCTCCTGGATCCCGCAGAAGCCCCACGCCCCCATCTATCGATCGATCCACACACATACATAAACACATGGTCTCCTCTTGCTTCCTATCCAGACATAGTCCAAACAGCCCAGCACAAAGTACTACCTCTGCACCCTAAACCAGCATTAATAAGAAAACAAAACCAACATTTTAGATGACCTACCTCTCTACGCATTCCTCCAGTGTGTCCTCTTTCATTCTTCTTTCAGTTCCTTAATCTGTATATTGTTCTCTACGGTTCCTTTTGCCTTCGCTTTTATCTTCTCCAACTTTCTCTCAACTCTCACTTTGTCCTTCTCCACACTACACCTCTCTTTTTGTGTACTCTGTTGAACCAGAGCCAGGGTCCAGGGGCCAGAATGAGTGGAATTTAAACAAGAAAAGCAGAAACAATCGCTTCTTTGCGGGTAATATCTTTTCTTTCTCCTGCAGCTGAACTCGCGCTCACATATGGATTACATTCCCAGGGAGGCAGCCAGCTGGATTTAAGCACAGTGGCTTTCTCTCTTTCTCTCTCGCTCCCTCTCTCACACTCCCTCACGGATCCCCCCACAGCACAGCCCCTGTCTGCTCCCTCATTTCTTCGGTGCTGTTTCTACTCTAATCATTAACTAAGATTGGAGCGGCAGTACGTCCTTTAACCCTTTCGGTGGCCTCCTGCCACTCATTCCTCATGGGTTATAAAAACAAAGACTGTTCTTACTCCTGAAATACTTTGTACCATCAACCAGGATGGTGGAAGTGAACATGAGGGCCACTGATTCAGTGCTAATAGGCTGCAGAATGTTACATAACATGGTGAAGTAGGGCAATTCATCTGAGGTTTGGATGGACTATCATGCTAGGGCTTCCCAGTAATCCGTTGTCATTGGTTTGTGGGAGCATAATCATGTCCTGTCCAAACTCTTCATACTCAGGCTGTCCGCAAAAGGTTGAAGGAAACAAGCAGAAACACTTTAACGTTCACTAGTTTTGATGTTAAATAAGACATTGCAGTTGTACCACTTCAGCAGTAATCTGTAAATTAAGTAATTATTATTAGTACAAATATGCAATCTCACTACTGTTTTCCTGAAACTAACACCACACTAAATAACAGTAAAACAAAATAATTTAAAAGCAGTGCTATTTGGCTATTGCAATTAATGTTGGACTGAACTGCAACACAACAATATTTGCCTTGTGAAATTAACACAGCACTAAATGACAGTTAATTTCATTTAAACTATTGTTTGGTGTCACATTAAACACCACACACAAAATGCTGTTTTACCCAGTGAAATGTCACACTAAACAATGGTTAACAAAATTGTGTCTACAAGAAGTTTTGCATACGAGACAGTCCAAAAGTATGGCAAACCGTGATACTCTACTGTTTCCTCCACGACCTGGTACTCAGAACCAGCCTGCGCGAGCTGCGTTCAGAAATGTTTAGCCATGTTTATATCATTAACTGATTTCCATAATTCCTTTAAATGTATTCAGCCCTAGTTAAAAGGATTGTTCCACTAATGAAAATGAAAAAAATCTGCCAATATCAACTCGTTTCAACTCGTTCCAAGCCTGCATGACTTTTTCTTCTGTGGAACAAAAAAGGAGATGTTCTTTTCCATACAATAAAAGTGAATTGTGACTCTTAAGTACAAAACATTGCAAAAAGGTCAAGATAATGTGCACTATATTCCAAATGGCATCGATTTATTGGCCATGTTTTCTCCATTGCTACTGATTTGCATAAGAACAATGAAAAAATGCAGACAGATCATACAAAAAAATAAATAAAAAAAGCACTAGAAGTTAATTCTTGGTCATTTCCCCCTAATTCAACTTTGTTTAATGACAGTTTTTAGCCTCTATAATATGTTCCATCTCTGCCCTTTCTGCAAAGTGAGACAAGCCACATTGTTGTCATGTGCATTGAGATCTTTGTAGTCAGAGTAGAAGGTCAATGATAATGACAGAGAAAAATGTCTGTGGAATGACACCCTGGATTATTCGTAATGTTAGGCCACACACCTAATAATTATGATAATGAGTTGTATTCAAATGTTTTTGGCCTGCAATGTTCAGTTATAATCCTACAGTGGCTATTTCATTCATTTGTAATTATTGGACCAGAATGGGCTGACTTGTGTGTAACAGGATGTAATGTTCTTGAGGATTGCGCCATAACTTCAAGCCATTACCAGCTACAGTTTATAAAATAATGAGGCTGTGTGGGGTTTTGGCAATAAGCATTCTGGCCTTTCAAGAATTCCAAGGTCAAAGCACAGTTTATTTACAACTGTTTAGATCGCTACATTAGTGTTACCATTTTGTCAGACTTCTATTGGTTTATCAGCTGTGTACAAAACAGTTTCTCTTTATTCCCCTGCTCCTCACATACTCAGCCCTAGTTAAAGAGACAATTCACCCCAAAATGAACATGGTCACCACTTATGAACAACCTTAATGGTGTTTTTGGTTACTTTTGAAGCTTGACAGCCCCAGGTTATCTTTCACTTTCATTATATGGAAGAGAGAGCATCATGGACACCCTGTCTATTATCTCTATGCTACGAGTTCTACAAAATCAATTGGATTTGGAACAACATAAAGCCAATTCACACCGCACAGACAAACACCAACAAACAATTCTGTCTGAGTTTGTTGGATCAGTGTGTTATCCCTGTCGGCGTCTGTTGCCGTTGTTCTGAGTTTGTTTTCACCCGACTGAACATGTTCAATCTGCGTTTGTTGGGTCGTGGAATGTCTAAGCAGTGTGGTATGATTTTGCAACAAACAAGAACAAACTCTGACATAATCTGACCTGGACACGAACCATTGCCATCATGATGAGGCAATTCCCTTGCAAGGTGCTGGGCGTGCTTAGTAAATTATCCTTGTAGTGAAAAAAATGGCAGGTTTCTGGACAAACCACAAGACAATTCTAGAAAAAGAGCAAGGAGATTTTCACGAGAGCACACTGGACAAAGCATGCATCCAGTAAGTTTTGTGCAAGATTGAAAGAAATCCGCCTGTGAGCGGAGAGATTCGTTAATGGATGCACCCTTGCGTTACAATAATGAGCTCCCGACATTTAACACCATAGAAACCGCCTCAAATTAACTATAAAACGAGAAGAAAGTCATCTCTAAAAGCTACAATCTTTTATTTTTATTGGTTAAAATTAATGGAGAATATGGGTGCTCGACCATTTCGGTGGGTGCTCAGATTTGTCTGTGTCCATGAATAAATCCAATGGCCAACTTGTTTGTTGTCTCTTGTCTGTGCAGTGTGAATTGGCCTTTAGGTGAACTGCCACTTTAAGTCCATCTCCAAATGGTTGCAATTTTCACATACAAGGTCTCTTTCCCAGCTATTCATTCCCAAAACAAACTTCTAATGAAGACTGTCCTCATAACTTACCCTGGCATCTGATGGCCATGCATGTCCTATTAGTGCTTGCAATGTGGCCACTTGTTTTCCAAAATTCTCGATATACGGACAAAGCTCTCACAGTGTCCATGCTGTATCACTGCACATTCTTCAGTGACACTCCTCCTATCTTATCAGACACTCTGGCTGCCTTCTCACAAACTTCGGGTTCAAGACTAGGGAGGCAGGCAAAAGAGATCAAAACATCCCAAAACCCAGCTGGCTCTCAACAGGATGAGTATAAATATGGATTGTCTTATAATGGATTCTTGTCTCATGAAAAAACATCTGACTTGTGTAATTTTTAAAAGTACAGAAATTCAAAAACAACAATGGTACATAGAATGGATATAGCAAAAAAATTAAATAAATAAACACAAATAATATTAGTTCTGTATTTTTAAATTGCCAGTATGCAAATATACCACTAAAAAAAAAAAGTGTAAAATACTTGTTTACTGGCTTGATCTACTGTACCTTTATGCCGATGGGGTTTGAAAGCTTCTCAGTAAGATATTGAGCATTTATTCAAACCACCTTGAAATCTCAGTAATATATCAAGCGGTGACATGATGCAAGGTCATTTCCATTTCCTGTTCCATTACCACCTCATTCACACATCATAGTACACCAGACTGGTATTACACAAATGGACTCATGGGTAAAGTGTGTTTGGAGTTCTGGCACAAACACCTTTTTTTCATACATGCATGGAGGGATGCATAAGTGCCTTACAGACGGTTCCACTTTAAGTTACAACAGCATGTTAAAAAATTATCTTCAAATTTATGGCTTAGAGAATTGGAATCTTCATAAAGTAACAACATTTAAATATAGTAAACGCAATGGCAACTAATGGATGCCCAAACGTAACCACAGTGATACACACACACACACACACCTGATGCAAATAAAGACAATAATAAAATACAATAAAAACCATCATGAGTTATTCTCTCTTATGTTGTTCCAAACCTCTGACTTCTCAGAAAGAAAACTCAATATCCAGACCAGTCTTTTCAATATTAATAAAAGTGAATAAGACGGTTAAGCTTCAGAATGACAAAAAAGTATATATAACAAGTATCATAAAACTGTCCATATGAATTGAATGACATCCATATGACATACAAGAAATGTCCAATTTATGAACAAATCATTGCTTTGGATTGGATTCTTGCGATGAATTAGTTTCTCACATATTAATAGATCACTGATGGGGATGATTTATATTTTTGAAAAATACTCATCTGTCATCTATGGTTAATTTTTATGGCATTTTTATCATTTTAAGAGCTTACACCCTCTTTATTATAATCATGTGTAAAAGAGCAAACAGCACAGCCTTTTTAAAGGCCCACTGAAATCAAGTTTTTTAAGCTTTAAACTTTGTTAGCCTTAAGGTTATGAACAAGCTGGTGTGTTCCAAAACAATGACAAAATAGATACAAGCCCTCAAAACTTAAAGTCTCTCACTTCCGTTAAAACGAATCACAGATTTTGATGACATCATCGCAGACTTCACCTACTCATCAAATCTTCTGTCCAATCAAATGCTCTCTAGAATCTGAAGCGCCCGCCCCCTACATAATAAATAGACGCTGACGATTAAATCGGTCAGTTGTTCACACATTTACTCATTTCTATATGGTGAAAAGCACATAGCACGCTATATATGCGATAGAAAACAATTCAGTGTAAATATGTTCTCAGTCGAGGCGAATGAAGTCTGGTTTCACGTTAGTTTCAAGCACCACAGCAGCATGTGCGCGCGCACACACACACACGACTCTGGTCTAAAGTTAGACTAGAGTCACGAGAGCGCAGCGCGGATCATATGCGCGAGTCGGCGCAGACAACAAAACATATCAGTTGCAGAACCCATCTGAATTCTGCACAGAATGCTGTATTTCAAAGCGATACGGAGGAGATTGTGATGATAAACGCTTAGAGGAAACCGGCTTTACCCAACAGAAAGGATCTATTCAAACTGTGTATTAACAAAATGCTATTGGCTGTTTCAAAAAAGGGGAGGAGCTGCTAACAGCTGTAGCCGTTTCAGGGGAAATTACGTCAACACATTGAATAATGCGGTGTGTTTCAAGGCACTTCAGTGGGCCTTTAAAATATCTCCTTTTGTGTTCCACAGACCAAATAGATTAATATGGGCTTGGAACAACATGAGGGTGGGTAAATAATGACAGAACTTTCATTTTTCCTCTAAATCTCTACATGTGAGAGTCCACACAGACTGGCTTTAGAGCGTGCGCTCTGTCACCAACCCTGCAGAGCTTTTAGACAGGTGGCTTATTTATGCTTCCCTGGTCACCATGGAGTTAGTGCCAGCTCTCTAGCCTTGCACAAACACACACATTTATATTGGAAATGGACAGTGTGTGTGTGTGTGTGTGTGTGTGTGTGTGTGTGTGTGTGTGTGTGTGTGTGTGTGTGGATAAGGGGTGCGAGGGAAACCAACAGAGGGACAGAGCAACAGTGTGAGGACACTTTGTTTGCTCTGGTTACATAAGCATAACCACATGCAAATGTGAACACACACAGTCAACATACAATCTGTTCATATGGAAGAAAAGTAGCTGGACAGGATCAAATACAAAGGACTTGACATGGCTCTAGTGTATAGATGAAACCCTTCAGACCATTTGATCTACAGTACAACCAGAGGCAAATATTTGAGTACAGCAGGGGGAGGTTTCTCTGAATCGATGTGGTCTGAGTGTGATGTCTCAGAAGGAGGAGTCTAGAATGCTTTGAACTTCAGCACTTGCCAAGGTCAGGCTGGAATTCAACCTGGTATGGCTCTTGGGCATAAAATCCAGTGCCTTTATCAAGAGTCAACACAGATGGCCGGCCTTCCGAACCTGCTCACGGACACACAAACAATCACACACGTTGAGTCCTTTCAACACATGAGATAATCTGAGGCACACGCATGCTCGGGCGAGGTCCGTTGGGGAATGTTATTTATCTCTATTTGTCCGACCACACAGCAGTTTGATTCATTGCCTGGGGTCCAATGTCTCGTAAGACCCACAAATCTCCCCCTTCTTGGGCCAATTAAAACATTCCAGCAGCACAAGCCTTTGTTTTCATTGAAGACTATTAACTTGTAATTTACCGCTAATCTGTAAACCAACATGATCACAAGCATCTCTTCTCAAACCATAGGGTACAAAAAAAAACACCTGCTATTTCTCAGTTATTGTTGTCGACAAACAGAAAACAAAGATAGTCTAATAACACCATTTGTGACAAGTTTGTTTCTCATTAGCCATAACAGTGTTTATTGGACCGCACTTTGATAGGATGGAGGGATGAAACAGGCCACAGAAAGACCCATTATCCCTAGTCTAAGCTAAACTAAGATGGAACAGGTACTGGCAGGTTCCATGAACGAGGAATTTAGGTTATGTGTGGCTGTATGCCACTTACCCTGAGTGGACTAACCCACTGGGCAAAGAGCACTAAACCTTTTATCTTATCGATGGTGGTGCTAATTTTGGAATCCCTAGTGAGATGCGAGCTTGTGTTAAAATGCAGATAACCAGAGCATGAGAGAACAGAATGTTACTGACCTACACTAAAATTTCATGTTAGTTATATTCAGCTCCTCTGGTTTCAAATTATTCTTAATTTGGAGACACAAATGGCAATAAAGTATCCAGCTTTCATGGAAACTCCAACAATAATGTTCAGAAAGCATCCATCCGTATATATTTTTTATATTTCAAAATAAAATAAACAATTCACCAAGTTTTAAATGCATTCCTACAAACTGATGAACACACACAATTGCTCAATATGCTTAAGATCGACACCCTGTGGCCATATTGCAAGAACAACTCCACTGTCTCTCTTGATAAATAGAGATCACATTAATTACAGTCTGTTTTCATGAGGGAAAACCGTTCCTTGGCAACAATTCAGTAACAACATGTGGTGAGATAAAAAAGTTAAAATAATGAGCTCTCTGCAACTTTTAATCCAGAACCCTTTAGAGTGATCAGGTCAGGTTAGTAGCAGTTCATAGAAAATGATTAAAAGGATTTCTCCATGGGCTGGAAAATGATTACAAACCGTCATGTCCAGATGGATGAGGTTCCATCTCGGGGTGTAGGTTTGTTTTGGAAAGCGTGTGTTTGTCTGTGTGTATTAGTGGCTTGTATGAGTCTAGTGTGCAGTTTAAAAAGATGTCAACACCTCTCTCCTGATGACATCCGACTGTGTTTAGACAAAGGTGCATTCTATGTGGCTGTCGTCTCATCAGAGAGGTATTTAACTCTGTCCTGTTCCTCCTCTTGCCTGAGGTGAAATACTAGGGGTGTGATGAACAGGTCTCTACAAGCAACACAACATATTCCTATATTCCTACAGAAACTTGTCATCTTTGTTTTCTGATTTAAGACCATGTTTTACACTGTAACCTCTAATTAAAGAGCTGACTGCGAATCAGTGGAAATGATCAGCTCCAGATCATTGGGTTATCGTACACCCCCAAGTTAGCCAGAAACACTCAAATCTGACTTTCAGTAATGGAGAAAAGAAATACAGTATACAGTCGTATTTGTCATCTGGATGCTTATTTGCTTACTGTTTTATGAGTACTATCAATTTGGACATAATAATCTTTTCACAAACTGTTGGCCAACTTTATAGTAGGGAAGTATGCATAGTCTGATTCAGCACTGTAGAAAATTATTGTAATTTTAAAGGTAAAAGACTGTAAAAAAGTTAATTGGTTAACAGTAAGTTTCCTTACTTTATTAAAGGTGCAATGTGTAGTATTTATGAGGATCTATTGACAGAAATGCAATATAATATACATAACTGTTTTCAGTGGTGTATAAAGACCTTACATATGTACCGTAAAGTTTTTTATTAGCTTAGAGTGAGCCATTTCTATCTACATACACTTCCAGTGAAATCGCCATTTAGTGCCGCAATGTTTCTACAGTAGCCCTAAACGGACAAACTTCTCTTCAGACCGCTAGTCACTCTCTGCTCTCCGACCGACTACATTTTTGTCCTGTGTCGGCCACCGTAGCTTCTCTTCGAAAGGGAGGGGTGAGCGGTGGGTGACTGCAATTCACAATCTCACCACTATATGCCTCTAAAATTCACACAGTAAAAACTATGATAAATTTAATGGTAAAAAAATTGTTTAATTTTCAGCAAAAGAAAAAGAATGCTATCTTATAATTAACTGTGAAAAACTTTACATTCCTGATTGTTATGTACGTTTTATGTAACATATGTTGTTAAATTAAAGGGTTAGTTCATCCAAAAATGAAAATTCTGTCATTATCCACTGGAGTCACATGGATTACTTTAATGATGCCTTTACTACCTTTATGGGGCTTGAAAGTGGTAGTTGCGTAGGCTGTCAATGGAGGGTCAGAAAGCTCTCAGATTTCATAAAAAGATCTCATTTGGTTCCAAAGATGAACTAAAATCTTACGGGTTTGGAACGACATGAGGGTGTGTAATTAATGACAGAATATTCATTTTTGGTTGAACTAACCCTTTAAGGATTATTACATTATTTTAGCGTCATGTTTGTTACCAAAATGGTGTTTTGTATTTGTGTGTATGAAACCGTGCACCAATTAGTATTTACATCAGCTTGTGGAAAAGCGAATTGTGACAAGCTTTGATTCTTTTCCATACCCGTGTTTTTATGGTGGTTGTCAGTATGTTATAAAAGGTACAAAACATATTTTAGTACGTTGGTATATTAGCATTTTCAGTTAATGAGGCTCTCCCTCTATAAAACCTACAACAACAAAAAAATTACAGTCCGGGATAGTGAACTATGAACTAACATTCATTTACAGCAACTCTCTGTGTAGCATAATAGTCATAACAGCTCCCACACTGGACACCAGCCAAAATATCTCCATGCCAGAAGAGCAGCCCAGAGAGCCAGTGCGGGACCACTCAAAAAACAAATTAAATTGGTCAAAGCGGTTCACAGAACAAAGGAACCATATCACTAAAGCACCATAAGTCAAACCGCTCTACTGAATCCCTGTCTGATATGACTTCCTGTGCCCCACCTCGTCTTCTGCTCTCTCTCTTTCATATTAGCCATCTAAATGATGCTCCAGAGACAGAGGTGGGAGGAAGTGACTTGTGCAGACAGCGCAAAGACACTGAAGGCTCTAATTTACGCTGTGTGTGTGTGCTTGGGGGGGATATGCTATATGGAACTGGCTATTGCTAATAATGCTGTGGCTAATTAGGACCCCAGATGGCCTTCCACAGTAAATCAAGAACAGACAATACAAGTTGTCGTTTCATCTCAACAGTGTCAGCCCTTTATCGGGACTGTGTTCTTTGTTGAACAAAATACTTTTGCCTTGTTATTTAGTCCTGGCTCTTTTAAGGATCTCTGTCTGGAATCTTTATGACTCATAGCCCTTGCGAACAAATGCTGTGGTGCAACATTGGAAAAGTGATGGTTCCTTTTAAATGTACTATGGTACTGAATGTTTTCATTCATCTATTGTGGCATTCACATGGTACTTCAAAATACTTCCATGAAAACATATATGGTATCATTTTTAACAACATACTCCTTAATTTGTAAGAATGTCAAACAACAGTTGTTAAATAACAGTGAATTTCATGAATAAATGTTTTATATTAATAAACATGTTTTAAATAATAAATATACTAATATATTTAACCTAAAATTAAATTAAATAATATTATTATAATATAATAATAATTATTATTATTATTAAAATAATTTATTGTATTATTTTAGTACATTTATTATTTTTATTGTATTATTATGTTGGGGAAATAATAAATATTTTAATTTGTGTATGTTTGTTTAAAAAGTATTCTTTAAAAAATTGCATTTTGATTGTAATTTTAGGATACATTTCCACTAAAAATCTCATTACCCTAATGAATTTTACATTTAATTTAAACAATACATTTTTGCATTAATGCAGTAATTATGCAGTAAGCTTATAATTGAGCAAAGTCTGTAAAATGCCCATGACTGTCATGAAAAAATTCTTTATGAATAATTTCAATAAAAAAATAAAAAAATAAATTGGGGCAAAGTGGTAAAAACTTATCTTAAAATGTAGAGACTATCCTCAGACATTGTGTGCTGCAAGGGTAGTTTGGGGAAAGGTATGTCCAAATGAGCTTTTGTCTCCGCACAAACTCAGATAAACATCACAGTGAACACTGAAGAGCTCCTTAGACACAGGACACAAGTGGGGTATTCTTCCCCTCTCCGTCTGTCATCTTCAAGCTTTTTGTTCACCTCTCCTGATCCGTCGGCCAGTGCCAAGTCTGTCCATCCAGACACCGAGGCAACTATTCACCCTGTGCTAGTCACGTCGAGGGACACCAGCCTGGTCCAGAGAACGGCCAATCTGACGACTGCCACTGCCAAACCAACTTCTGCCAACTGACTTCTGCCATAGCAACAATGCTAAAAAGATCATATATTAACATGCAATTACAGCAAGGGTGGATCTTTGAAATTTATGCTTTCCATTGAATGTGGATGCAAAGGCATTAGAACTGGTTTGCGGGGAGTTTCATAACTTTTAGCACAGTTCTCAGTGTTTAATCTATGTCTTTTCTGCAGATGATGGCAGCCTGCTCATCACAAATGAGCATCTTTGCATTTCCCCTAAAATCCAAATATAGCGAAATTAGCAAGTCTGAAATTCGCACCAGCACCGCAGTTCCACCGCGTGCCGCTAAGCTCCAGCTTTTAAACTCACTAAAATTAAGCCCAGGAGTTTATGGTCTCCCATTGAAATTTTTAAGCTGCCTCGTGGCTTATGATAATCAGAGGTTTAAACTCAGAATGGCGGGATGTATATCAACAGCCTACAGCAGCATCAACCCTTCTGCTGTCTTCAAATCGGTTTGTTTTTCCAGATTTCAGCATATACCGCAGGCTCAAAACAGGTGCTCTGTCCTGAAAGAGTAAATCAAGTAGTAGGGGATGGTGAAACACCTTTCAGGAATGATCCACATCTATAATTATCTGTTTTTGCTTGGTTTGAGGTGATGATGGCATATTCCAGTTGAATGCTATACACCTGGGCATCTGGATGACCTCAGACAACATCTGTCTTAGCATGTGTGCATGCATCTTTGCTGTATTTTTCTTGCCTTTAAGCTAACACGATGAATCATAACTCCGTCCGTTCATCTACCCGTGTATGTCGGAGGGTTATTATTGTATTCGAAATAAAGCAGAAATTAAATAAAATGTAAACATTAGATGGGGAAAAAAAACTAAGTGAAGACTAAAATACATTGTTAAAGAATATATAAAAAAACGAAAGCACATTTAAAACTGATGCTAAAACTGAAAATATTAAAAAAAATGCTAATTCAAAATCTTAACTTTATATCGAATTTTATATAGAAATACTGGTATGTTGGTGTGAAATACTGGCATCTTTTTTGATAAATTCTAGAAGATCAGAAGAAGACTATTATGTGTTTGCATTGCGATCTAAATCATTCAGATCTTCCAACATCTTTCATATTCACCTTACATCTGTAAGATATGCTATCTTTAAGACAGGAAACATTTGATGTAGCCTCTTCTAGTCTTTGGAAAATGCATCAAAACCCCCTTCTCTGTCTAGACACCTTGTATCACATATCGAACACACACACACAAACTCACATGCATCCATTGATTACTTCACATCTGTTCTGGAGTCAGCCACAGAGAAATGACAGAACAGTAACCAGCGGTTTATATGTAGAAAGGAGGGCTTTCCTTCTCTTTTCCCATCCAACTTGAGATTCCCCAAAAGAAAGAGGTGATCCTACCTTGCTGAGAGTTTTAGTGTCTGGGAATCTTCTCCGTTAAGTCCTCGCAATGCGCTTCCTTCACAGCCTCCCTCTCTTCTCCCTGTTACTGTGCTCCTGAAGCGTGGTGGTGTGGTCTGAAGGGGGGGGTGGCTGGCGAAGAGAAAGAAAAGGAGAGGGTGAGCGAGAGAGAAAGGGAGAGCAAAGAATCAAAAGCTCCAGGGTAAAGACGGCGAAACTTGAAACCACCGGTGGCCCTCAGACAATCATTTCCCCCTCTCCTTTCTCTCTCCTCCACTCATCAACCTCGAAGTAAATCCCTTCCTGGTGCGTAAGAACAGCCATTTTTCCCCTCCAATCCAGATTCAATAAAGAAAATGAATAGGAGAATTGTACATCCAGCAGGGCCGCACGTAAAAATATAACCTTTCAGCCGACTTCTGTCTTTTAACCACACACTTGCACACAGAAATGCAGCGTTTTTCATTTTCCCACACTCGGGTTACGCTCTTAATAGTATGATTCTTACAGGAGAAGCCATGGCAACATTTTCTAATAAAGGGAAAGGGCTGAGGTCAGGTGCACTGTGACCGGCCATGAGAGAGTGTCTGACTGAGCATTTGGGGAAGGCTAACAACCGTACTAAAGACAGCGGTCTCCTGAGAGGCATGGAGGACTATGGGATATAGGTGGTGATTACACAGCACACTTTTCATCTTCATCTTCTCGCTCCCCCAGCATGCTTTTTATGGTTCTTCACGTGCCCGTGCACGCACACAAAGACATGTACTGAGTACATGACACATATTTGTGATGTCATAAAGGGCCCTGTGCAGAAACACCCAAACTGTGTAAGTGTGTGTGTGTGTGTGTGTGTGTGTGTGTGTGTGTGTGTGTGTGTGTGAGGTGAGAATGTGTACATTCGATTCTATTTTGTCAATATATATATATATATATAAGCTATTATTATATATTATTATATAAAAATAATAATTTTACAGATAATACATACACATATATTATGTAAACACAGACCTTTATATATACAATTTATTTGTGCTGTCAAATGATTGGTTGCAATTAATCGCATCCAAAATAAAGTCTTTAATATATATATATATATATATATATATATATATATATATATATATATATATATATATATATATATATATATATATATATATATATATATATATATATATATATATATATATATATATATATACACACACACTCACCTAAAGGATTATTAGGAACACCTGTTCAATTTCTCATCAATGCAATTATCTAATCAACCAATCACATGGCAGTTGCTTCAATGCATTTTGGGGGTGTGATCAATCAAGACAATCTCCTGAACTCCAAACTGAATGTCAGAATGGGAAAGAAAGGTCATTTAAGCAATTTTGAACGTGGCATGGTTGTTGGTGCCAGACGGGCCGGTCTGAGTATTTCACAATCTGCTCAGTTACTGGGATTTTCACGCACAACCATTTCTAGGGTTTACAAAGAATGGTGTGAAAAGGGAAAAACATCCAGTATGCGGCAGTCCTGTGGGCAAAAATGCCTTGTTGATGCTAGAGGTCAGAGGAGTATGGGCCGACTGATTCAAGCTGATAGAAGAGCAACTTTGACTGAAATAAACAATCGTTACAACCGAGGTATGCAGCAAAGCATTTGTGAAGCCACAACACGCACAACCTTGAGGCGGATGGGCTACAAAAGCAGAAGACCCCACCAAGTACCACTTATCTCCACTACAAATAGGAAAAAGAGGCTACAATTTTTTTTACAAGCTCACCAAAATTGGACAGTTGAAGACTGGAAAAATGTTGCCTGGTCTGATGAGTCTCGATTTCTGTTGAGACATTCAGATGGTAGAGTCAGAATTTGGCGTAAACAGAATGAGTACATGGATCCATCATGCCTTGTTACCACTGTGCAGGCTGGTGGTGGTGGTGTAATGGTGTGGAGGACGTTTTCTTGGCACTCTTTAGGCCCCTTAGTGCCAATCGTTTAAAATGCCATGGCCTACCTGAGCATTGTTTCTGACCATGTCCATCCCTTTATGACCACCATGTACCCATCCTCTGATGGCTACTTCCAGCAGGATAATGCACCATGTCATTATCACCATACAAGCTCGAATCATTTCAAATTGGTTTCTTGAACATGACAATGAGTTCACTGTACTAAAATGGCCCCCAGTCAACAGATCTCAACCCGATAGAGCATCTTTGGGATGTGGTGGAACGGGAGCTGCCCTGGATGTGCATCCCACAAATCTCCATCAACTGCAAGATGTTATCTTATCAATAAGGGCCAACATTTCTAAAGAATGCTTTCAGCACCTTGTTGAATCAATGGCATGTAGAATTATGGCAGCTCTGAAGGCGAAAGGGGGTCAAACACAGTATTAGTATGGTGTTCCTAATAATCCTTTAGCTGAGTGTGTATATATATATATATATATATATATATATATATATATATATATATATATATATATATATACACACACACACACACACACACTGTATATAAATATAAGCATATTTGTGTGTGTGTGTGCGTGTATGTGTATAGCTGATATGGAAAATATATTGCTTATTTAATTTTATACCAACAGTTTCCCCAAATCTTTTCATAACTAGCCTAACAGAGTTGTCTGAACTTTGAACTGAATGCAAATTTATGGTTTGCTATTTGAACCTTTTCTGAACAATTGCAAGAATTTATCAGCTGAATAACACATTTTAATCCAAAACTGGCTAAACAAAGTAGGGTTATTGCGACTAATTTTAATGCATCTCGTTGCTTTTATTTTATCTTTTCTCAACAACTTTGTTTTTTTTACTAATATTACAGAATCTTAGATAAGATTTTCAGTAGCCTTCCTGTTTGTTTTTCCAAAAACCACAGAAATGATCACGAAAATCAGCACATGTGCCAGTGCGCCTGTGAGTAATTACTGGAGTGCTCTGAGCCTTTATATTTCCCTATAATCACACAGTCCCACAAGACTTCCCGGCCCTCTCCACGCTTCTACTCGTGTTTAACGTTACGGTTTTCGGCAAGGTCGGAGGTTAAGTGTTGTCAGACCCACTACTGTAGAGTAGCCATGTTTGCGGGAAAGTGGCTCTAATGGCCAACATACACGAGGAGCTACTGCAGGCCTGCTGGGAGTGAGGTAACACTTCTTCATATTTAATGAAGCAGTTTTTCAGAACACTGTGGCAAATGGCACAATATCTGAAGCTACGACGAAAACCTCTCATCTATTTCTCTGTTGCAATAAACTGGGCTTTGGCTTTTTTTTTTTTAAGGAACACAGTTCGCTATCACTGGGAACAGATAAAGCTTCACCTACACAACACATCTGTGTATGGTATTACTCTGCTTTGTAACTAAATCAGCGTGTTCTGCTCAAGAAAGAATAGTGGGAAAATACCATGACAACTTCTTTGTTCAAGTAAAACAAGTCTATTGTTACCGGATCTTCACGGCTCTGCGGAGGTTGCACGTTCCCCCAGCTGCCGCTCCTCTAATTAGCTTTCTCATCTGGTTTTACCTGATTTAACAGAACAAAAGACAGAAAAAGACCTCTTTCTCCCACAGGAGATGACCAGGTCAACCGTACCGCAGAGTGTTGACATACAGCGCCCTTACAAGGGTGTAGAACTTAACATGGAACAACCACGTGTCTCTAGTTGGAGAAAAAACAGCAAGAGAGATTATGGTGTCCTACGCTTTGACAGTATTATGACCCATAAAGTTTAGACAGTGTCCAGATCTTGTCACTTACAGCACACGTGATCCAGAGAGGTTAGCAAACTGACCTTTTGGATTGTCCAGCGATCATTAACCAGGCCATGCAGGGAACATGCTGTACATGGCCATGATCAACATTGCAACATGGCAAAGTTTAAAAGTTTATCAATCAAAACGGCTTGACCTGACAGAGACACAAAACTCTTAAAGACACAGAAGGAATATTACCATCTCCATCTTTTTTTCACAAATGTAGCTGAAATGCAGCTTTATGAACATATTGAGGAAACTAAACAATTTAAAGTTTGGGGTTGATACAATTTTTATATATATATATATATGAAAGAAAGAAGCCACTTATGTTCACCAAAGCTGCATGTATTTGATTTATTTGAAAATTCTGTAAAAACTGAAATATTGTAAAAAAATTTTTTAAAAAAGAATATATTTTTTTAAAAGTTGTAATATACTTTAAAATGTATTTTATTCATGTGGTGGCAAAGCAGAATTTTAGGTAGCCGTTACTCCAGTCTTCAGTGTCATTCTTATATGATAATTCGGTACTCAAGAAAACATTTTCAGACATTCAAAACAACTTTTATGTAAAATTATTAATGTCTTTAAAAATCGAATCTAACTTAAAAAGTTGTTGTGGCGAGGTAGACAAGAGAGAGAGACGCAGGAGGAGCGAGCGAGACCGGCACGTGAACGAGAATGAGCGTCACCTGCGAGTCTCACCGGCCTCGAGTCCTCTCATGAGGGAACTCGGAGGCATATAAGGACGAGCGACACCAGTGAAGGACGAGAGAGGACCAGGCCTGGACTTTATGTTATGCAGTCGTCTGTGAGGGGCTGCCTGCGCTTTTACTTTCAGTTTGTTTATTTATTAAAGCTGCTGTCCTCAACATTTTTTTGTGTGTTCAAGATTTACAAAAATTATATACTGATAATGTACAACATGACACCATTTTCCAAACCGTGTTTTTGTCTTACCCTGAATCATTATGGTACACTTATAATAAGTGTTTATATTGGGAATATTTCAGGCCAGGCTGTTAGGAACCGCTGCGGAGGAGCACAGTCCCTGCGTGACTCGCCATAGACATAAACAGAGAGAAGTAGCTCCGGCTGCAATGTTCTTCCGCAAGACTCATGCAGTTCTGTTTATTAACCGCTAGAGCGCAAAAAGCTACGGACTGCAGCTTTAAAGTTTGTTAAACTTTCGCCGGTTCCTGCCTCCTTCTTCCCATACGAACAAACTACATGACATTGGTGCCGAAAACCCGGGAAGGAGGAGGCGGGAACTGACGAACGTTTAACAAACTTTAACAAAGCATAAGATAAAGTCCAGGCCTGTTCCTCTCTCGTCCTTCACTGGTGTCGCTCATCCTTACATGCCTAAGCGCTCCCTCATGAGAGGACTCGAGGCCGGTGTGACTCGCAGGTGACGCTCATTCTCAATCATGCACCATAATGTTTTAAAATGATTTTTAATGCATTTTAAAATGAAATGCTCACTGTAGTCTAAATAAGCAGATTTATTTTATGATAATTCTAAGACTAATACGGTATTGAGAGGACAGATTCACAAAAAAACAAAAATACTAATGATTTGATTTATTTAGCATGGAAATGAATGTGTTGTTCCTTAGCAGAAATGTAATGCATCAATAAGGTAATCATTTATTACCACAGTAAATATTAAAGGGGACCTATTATGCAACATTTGCTTTTATGAGGTGTTTGAACACAGATGTGTGTCCACAGCATGTGTAAACAACCAGCCTATAAATGGTAAAAATCCTACCAGTACTTTTTTTGTAATCCCCATCAATCATTATCAAGCTCTCATAACATGCTGTTTTATATTTCCTCCTACTTCTACATAAGATTAGGGAAACTCTGCCCATGACTGTTGATGATCTGCCCTTTTAGCACAGACACCCCTGAGTGAGAAGCACAGAGACCGCCAATTCTGTTTATTCGCTGTATCAGCTAGCTAGAGTATTACAATGTCTGCGCCAAAAACATTACAAATGTTCTGTACCAGTGAACCTACAAGTCTCCATAGGCATCCGAGCCACTGAAGACACCATGGTTGAAGTTCATTTTTGAAGGAAATTTGCAGAAGAATGTCGGTAAAATGTTATATATTTGCAAATAATTTTACGCATGACTGCTTAACCAACGAGGGTCACTACAACACAGTGCTGTTTCTGAAGGATGAGTCAATACCAACTTCATATCCAGAACAAATATGGCACTTCATATTTTGTGAATGTTTGCAAATTTCCTTTCTGAATGAGCTTTCTAGAATGCTGGACGGCTAATATGGCTAAAGTTACCATAGTCTCTGACTGTATTCACAGGGACTAGAGCTATGTCTTTAGATTAATTCCTGAAAATGCTCACCGTCTACGTAATTCATAATCGCATTTATTATGCATTGTATAGTTAAGTGACAGACTTTACTATGTTCCCACACAAAGCACCTATACAACAATGTATAGATTAACATGACGGTACATGCTAGTCGATGAGTTGAATCAACTTAACTCCACAAACAACTGACCTTACATAAATGTATCCACTAACCATTCAGAAATGTCCAGGTGCAGTCTAAATTTGCAACCTCTTCCTGAGTCTCTCCATCTGTGTCCGACACCAGTTCAAACATGTAAGGCTGAACTCCACAAATGGTTATTGCTGACATTTTTGCTGAGTGAGATTTGCCTGTTTTGTTGTTGACAGAGTATCTGAAGCTTGTGTAAAGGATCCGCCCTCTTCTGGAAGGGGGGCAGGGAGCAGTAGCTCATTTGCATTTAAAGGGACACACAAAAATGGCATGTTTCTGCTCACACCCAAATAGGGGCAAAACTGACATGCTATAATAAATTATCTCGAGGGCATTTGAGCTGAAACTTCACAGACACATTCTGGGGACACCAGAGATTTAAATTACATATTGTGAAAGGGTACCAGAAAAGTCACATCACCGCTAGTTTGAAAGAGTAGGCTTTGTTTAAAAAAAAGAAAAGAAGGAAAAGCTGTATCTATCAAACAATCATATTTAAAAATAAAATGTTGATCTAGATAAGAGTGGTTTTGTTGGGAAATACGGAGGTGGTGACATTATGTTGGAAATTTGTCCATATTAGGGAGCCATCCACTGACTTTAATGGCTCTGAAGACATGAGAGCAGGCTATTTTCCCATGCCCTATCAGCAGAGCTGTGGATAAATCAGGACAGATGAGCAGAGACCATTCAGCGCATGAGAGAGATGAGTCTGTAAGGGAGAAGGACATGGGCTGCAGGACATGCATGGGCTAACTGCATGCTAATAAAGCTGACCATCAATGTCCGTCACTGGCATGACTACTTCTAGCCGCAGGGATGAGGGCAACATCAAGGGCAAGAGATCTCGGAGAGGACAGAAAACACTAATATATAAAAATGGTAGTGGGGAGTAAAATGAAAAATGCATATCCAGCAGTCAGTACAGATCTCTCATTGCTGATTTCTCTATTAGTGGCAGATTTTTTACAACAACATAATACCCAACCTGGGAGCCATATTTACAACTGAAGTCATATATTCCACAGAAGAAGTAAACAACTGTGAAAATTAGGACAGATGCATCTGGAGGCCAAAGCAAAGAACGATTAAGCAAATTAGCTCTTGAAATAGTTCTACAGTTCACTGCCGCCTCAGACATTTGGATAGTCTGGTTATATCCAGTTAAACATGGATACACACTGTGTGATTGTTGCTTCTTAAATTGTAGGATATTAGCAGATATATCTTGCATTAAAGTGAAAACGATCCAAAACTGATGATAATGCCCTGGTGTTTTCAAATATTTTAATACTAAGGACCTCCAAATATTACAATCTTCTACTAACCTCTTTTTTTTTTTTTAAGAGATTTTCATGTAAATATCATTATAGTGTGTGTGAAAAATATAAAGCATAATAATATGATTACAAAATTGTTTTTGAAAGTAATAATTGGCTGTTATATTATCATAGCAAAATGTTCAAATACCTTTTAATTAAGTAAACTAGGGCTTAAAAACTATATAAAAAATGAATGGCATCATTTCTCATCAGTCTTTAGAAGTAGAATAAACTAATATTGTGCAAAATAAAAACATCATTGCATTAAAATTTGTAAAATAAATAAATAATAATAATACATTTTTAGTAAATCCCTTTGTGGCCCCCTGGGGGACTCTTAACCCCAGTTTGAAAGCCCTTGCCCTAAACGGCAAAATAGATCTCTTATGGGTCCTGATATTTGTTTCATGCAGCAAAATTGTGCCTTAAATCGTACAGTATGCACCCGGCTTGAGCCCTTGACCCATCTTTTCCCCCAGAGGATGCCATCATGGGAAACTGTTTGGCTGTGGTTGTGCCCATTGGGATTAAGCTCCAGTGGTTCCAGTCCTATACTTAGCACTGCCTCGCTGTTCCCCTTTTTCTCCCTCTTCCTCTCTCTCTCTCTTTCTTTACGCTCTGGGCTGTGAAACAGTGAGGATAACTCTTGTTCATCATGCTCTCCCATACTGTGCGCTGGCTACCCTCCCTGAGGAGTGCACATATCCTCACCCCACTCGAGAACTCCATTTTCCAGAATCCTCCCAATGACACGCAACAATTATCATCTCCCTTTCCATATACAGTAGCATATAGACAAAAGTGGGCATGACTCAACAGACTTTTCATGCATTTCATTTTCTTCAGTTAAAAGACCTCTAAACCTCTCCAGACTGCAGAAGACATCTATTAAATAACAAATGACAGTAAGGGCAGATTTTCCTGGAGCAATTAACAAACTATCAAAAGTAGGCCAGCAGTAATACATCAAGACGCATGTCCTCTTTTCCGCTCAAGTCCATCCAAATCCTCCTTGGGCTGCCACTGACTGCTCCTCAAACTTGGAGTGTTGACTGAAAAAAGGCTTAAGACTGGCTCATAATAGGCAGATCTGAAGAGAAAGAGGCTTTGCAGCCATTTCATTTTTTTAAACAGAATTTACAAGGTCAGAATTCTCAGAGGCAGTGCTGGAGAAAATGGAGTACTAGTCGCTTACTGCATATTGCACAGTATAGCTCCTGCCTATATTATGCTTTGTTCCTAGCTATATTCAACAATAAAGGTAGCATGCTGCACTGTTACCTCAAATTCAGTGTGTTGCATGCAGTTAACAACTCTACTTTGCTCTTTCACTCACTCACACTCACTTCACTCTCTTAGTTTCAAAGGGCTTCGAAGGCCTTCAGAGGCTCTGCTCGATCCCAGACGAGGAATAGAGTTTTATCTAGCGAAACCATCTGTCATTTTCACAAAAAATTTTAGTTTTAATTGTATATACTTTTTAACCTAAATTGCTCATCTTGAGCTGCTCTGCGGCACTCTATTTTCTCCAATTTAGGTTAAAAAGTATATTATTTTTTTATTTTTTTTAATGACCGATGGTTTCGCTAGATTAGACCCTATACCTCGGCTGGGATCATGCAGAGCCTCTGAAGCCCTACGAAGCCCTTTGAAAATTATGTGGAGAAAAATCCTGGAATGTTTTCCTCAAAGAAAGAAAGACAAGAAAGACACCTTGGATGAAATGGGGGTGAGTAAAATATCAGGAAATGTTCATTTTGAAGCGAACTAATCCTTTTAAGTTTTGGTCGATCGGATCACAAGTAGACGAGGGAGACACATACCCGTTTACACCTGGTGTTTTAATCCGTCTCTTTTTTCATCCACTTTCATCCACTTCTGTGCTGATTTCTTCGAGGGGAGGGTCTATGGATGGGTACATGTATGGGTTATTTTTTCAGATCTTTCGATCTAATGGACAAAATAAGAGATGGAGAGCATCAGCTTTTGTTTCTGCTCTGACAGCCGCAAGACCGCGATGAATGCGGTGAGTGCATGTTAGAAATCAGGAATGGTGAGAAACATTGTGTTTGTTAACATTTTTCATCTTCAAACTTAAAAGAAAGGAACACACCAAAACCGACGCCGACCAACTAGTGGCGACGAAAGCAGTTGGCTCACGTCGGCAGCGGCTGGGTCCAAAGATGCTCGACATACGACGGCCAAGTAGCACGTCAGTTCTGCGCCTGCGTAACAGTAAATAGCTTTCCGTACCAGCTGGTGGCCGTATTCTGTTTTTGTTACTCAAAGAGGGAAACCAGAGGAGCTACAGGGGTGGAAGTGGCTCAGTGGTTCATGTAGGTCAGGGGGTTGTCCAATCCTGCTCCTGGAGGGCCAGTGTCCTGCAGAGTTTGGCTCCAACCCCAATGAAACACAGCTGAACCAGCTAATCAAGGTCTTACTAGGCATACTAGAAACTTCCAGCAGGTGTGTTAAGGCAAGCTGGAGCTAAACTCTGCAGGACAGCGGCCCTCCAGGACAGAGTTTGGACACCCCTGATGTAGGTTGTCTACAAACCGGAAGGTTGGTTGTTCGATCCCCGGTTCCACTTGTCCAAGTGTCGAGGTGTCCATGACCAAGATACCTAACCCCAGCTGCTCCCGACGAGCTGGATGGCGCCTTGCATGGCTGACACCGCAGTCGGTGTATGAATGAGTGAGTGAATGGGTGAATGTAAGGCAAGATGGGTCTGTTAAAAGAGCTATATAAATGCAGTGCATTTTACCATACAGGGATATAAACAAAGCACCTCAGAATCTCACTCACCACAGACGGTTACTTCAGTTTTTGAACAGCCAATCAGAATGATCAGGTGGCCCGACTGACCGACAAGCCCAGACGCCGATTCAACAAGTCGAATCGGCTGAAAAATAGCCGACGAGGAGCAACGTCGTCTTGGTGTGTTGCAGGCTTAAAGGAACGCTCCACCGTTTTTTAGAAATAGGGCTTATTCAACATCTGTCCTACTAGATATGTTGGGCAAATGTAACGAGTACAAATAGCGATGCAGTTTAAGACTAGGTGATTTCCTAGGCAGATATTAATTTGGAACTATATTATGGGGAAGCACAGACAAAGCACTGCTACTTGGGCGCAGAGATATTACGCGACACATGACGGAAGTTTGGGGATTTCATGTGTTGCGTGATATCTCTACCTAGGAAATCACCTATTCTTAATCTGCATCGGTATTTGTACTCATTGTGAATACGCAGGCCACAAGAAGTAATTAGGTGGGGTTTTTTTGGATAACTTTTACTCAGGACATGCTAGCTGGCAACATAGGATTCTATTCATTATGCTAAGCTAAGCTAGCGGCGACCCTGCCAAACTAGAACAATGCATGCACTGAGACAAAAATGCATTTGCCCACTTATCTAACTGTAGGAAAGAAGTTGAAAAAGCCCTATTTCTAAAAACGGTGGAGTGTTCCTTTAAGTCTTCAGTCGACAAATCTTAAATCTGGCTAGCATACTTTCCATAATGCTTAGGCGTTTGGTCAGTAGGTATAGAGTAGGTGGTCTTTTGTGGCTGTTCAAACACATTTTACAACATGAGCTTCTAAAGCATTCGGGTAGAATGCGTTTTTGTCTGACCACTGGAAGTGGTTGAAAGTAGACAAGCACAACACACACAACACCTATATTTAGCGTCATCCACTTGTGATCTGATCGACTCACCCACTAGCCTAAATTTAAAGGTTTATGCATTTATTGTGCAAAACTATAACTGGAGAAAAGGCACTTATAGCAGCAAAGATAGAAAAGTTTGAAGAAACTGCAGAATTCCATTGCAAATCTTCTCACAAAACAAAACAAAAACATAATTTTAAATTGCTTGTCAAATAGGTTTAAATATGCACAATTATGAATGAAAAAAGAAAACAATAATATTTATTTATTATGATTTTTCACTCCCATTTAGTTCCAATTTGTCACCCTGGAAATGGAAGGTTGCATTGTTTTAAGGAATATAATATGTCATCCAGCATTCTGTACACTGTGCATTTTGGAAAATATACAGTATGCATACAGAAAATTAACACACTGCAGAGTACACATTCTAAATACTGCTGAAATAGTATTATGGTAGCATGCCACACAGCAGTATGAACACAGCACAAGTCTATAGCCTTGGATACTGTCACTGGCTAAATCCCTCTGGGAAAGACAACCAGAGACCAAATCTACTGAATCATCAGTCAGAGAGTCACAGTTATATAACAGTCCCACAGTGAGGATGAACAGCCACGAAGGACAGTGTAAGACAGAAAAGGTGGGAATTCGGAAGCAAGTGCGCACAATTTCACAACCTTAAACCTGATGCAATCCAATAGCACATCCTGCACTATATCCATAGTTTAGCATTAACTCAGCAGGCCTCTCAGCGTGCAAGACCAAACCTCTCCTAAAGCCTCGAGATGGAATAGAAGAAACATTCAAGCAGCATCAGCTTTTCTATAACCTTAAGTTGAACAGGGTGTTAAATGAAAGACCCTTTTCGTGCTTTCACAGTTTCATCAGTAAAGACGGGCAACTGTTTTATGCAGTGGATGAAAAAGCTAATCTAATTAGCCAGCGTGTTTTTAGGGCTCTTTGATGATTAGACCTCATGCTGGCCCTTATCAAAGAGGGTTTCTAAATTCATTAGTTAGGACCGTAGCGAATACACACCCTGTCTATTGACTACACTTGCCCTTGTCCTTGCTGTGAGCAGTGTCTTAACGTTACGGAAAGATCCATTTAGAGATGTGTTATCTGCCTGTCCCTTTTAATTAAACAGACTCTATTTTTTTAGGTCATTAGCTCAATCATTAGTCTTTAGATTGAAATGAAATTAAGCAAATACATAATCTTCCCTACTGTGCACATCAAACTCAAAACCATTGCAAAGTCACTACATGCTAGTCACGTCAAGGAAGCACGGCGGAGATTAGAGCAGATTGTGTCAGACATCTGCCGTGACGAAAACACTTGGCACGTGGCAAGGAGGCTGCCACAGAGAAAAGAGAGCTTAACAAAAGGAGGCAATCACAGCATGGGGCTTCGTGTGGAAGTGGAGGAAGGGTAGGTGCTCCTCAAGTCAATTATGTTTCAGCCAATGTTATTGGTGCTGCCCACTAATGACAGCCCCTCCCAACTGTCTTTGCCCCACCCACTTATCAACTGAACACAAAAGGGAGAGACGGGAGGACAAAGAAAGGATGCTTCATTCCCATTAATGAGTATATGTTCATTATTTTAGTACAACAAGCTATAATTGCAAAATTGTTATTTTCATGCAATTAGATGCCAAGTGGTTGGCGCACTTGCTTCATCACACAAGTGGCAGTGAGGAAATTATAATAAAATAATATGCAGTCATTTTAATCCAAAATTAATTACAGTTAATTTAAGGTATGCATTTTTCCTGGGAACTGAACAGACGACCTTGGCGAAAATAAAATGAAATCAAGAAAAATAATAAAATAAGATAAACTAAAATAGCAAACATTTAAAAAGTTATAAGAGTGTTTATTTACTTTATTACTTGCTATTATTTGTGCCTATGAATTGAAACCATGACATCTACATGATCTATTCCAGCTAAAAATTTTTATAAAACTAAACAAAACATAAAATTATTACATTTTATAAATTAAATGAAATGAAATTGAATTAAAATAATAACATAAGATACAATTATTTCATTTAACTTAAAATAATAAAATAAGATAAAAAAAGCAAACATTTTAATACAAAATAAATATATTTACTTATTTTTGGCTGTTATTTGTGAATTAAATTTAAAAATTAAATTAAATTATTAAAAGTAAAGAAAATGTAATTACTAAATTAAAATAAATTAATTAATTAATTAATTAATACAAATAAAAAAATATATGTATTAATTAAATTAAATTGAATTTAAATAAAAAAATATTTCATGTAATTTAAAACATTGAAATAAGATAAAAAATATTTACTTATTTGTGCCTAGATTATTAAATTAAAAATGTTTTATTAATTAATTAAATAAATAAAAAATTATAATAAATAAAAAAATAAAGAATTTTGATTAATTCAGAATTAAATATATACAAATTAAATCTAATCATATGAAATTAAAAAATAAAAATTCCGAATTGATTCGTTCAGAATTTCAGAAAAGACCACAAATTTAATCCAATCATATATTACAAGCAGTAACAGGAAGTAACTCATTTGAAAACATTCTCTACTCCAGGACATGTCCAGACAGCCTAATGTATGTGTACTATACTACAGCTACCAGATTTTAGTGCAGTTTAGACTCCAGATTCCTGTAACTCACAGATTCTTCCTGTTCGACATTAATAAAACTCATCCAGCTGCCTGTGTGCATCATTTATATGAGGGAGCAGATTAACCGTCTCCAGCTCAACCAGTAAGGCAACATAAACCCACATCCCATCATTCTCTGCTGACACAGACTGCCAGTCATATTTCACAGTAAATCACACCCCCAAGAGGATATTATGCTGACTATCTGTTAGGCCAACAGTTCTGCTTTTCAAATGAGCAGCTTTGGGACATGCCTATAATTTGCAAAGCATGTAAATGAGACACATGGCTGGATAAGCCAATGTTACAGCTTTCAGATTAAAATTGCTTCACAAGCATGTTCTTCTAAACAACTCTGTTGCTGCATTTCAGTAGCCTAAATTAAATGCTTTATGCCTTAAAAAAAAAAAAAAAAAAACTATATTTGGAAGAAAGCCACTAAGTAAAGGTTTTCAGGTAACCTATTCTCCACTCTTCTTCCCATAACTTTTTTGGTCTATCTACAGTTCCGGTCAATAAAAGTCCCAATTAGGACAAAACAAACGGGGAAAAACAAAACATTATTTTAAACACTTGTCACTTTTATGAATTAGGAAAAAAATCCAATTTTGAGTAAATACATTTTACGTGATTGATAATTAAAATACATCAGGGTGAGGTGAGAATGCTGAAAATGACACTTATCAGTAACAGGAAATTTCTTACCTTGTATACATAAAGTCTGCGATTGTCGTTATTCTGTGGAAATCAGAATATCTGGTAGCTGGATGCCTGTGGCTAAATCTGAGAAAGTTTTAAATTATTGCGGGTAAGATAAGTGTTAGCGATCGGCATTAGTCAGTGTGTTGAGTCAGCAAGTTATCAGTCAGTTCTGCAAGTCCTACAAGACAACCAATCATAATATATGCATCGAAGGTAAATCCTCTGAAAGGATTATGTCCTGATTGTTCCATCTTTCATGCGATGCACACTTACACACCCACCTAATGCTTTATCTGTGAAAAATAAAAGGAGTTCTGAATCTGGAAAACAAGAATTTTTGCCTTCAACGCTTTTGTGTCTTGTGTCTTGAAGCATGAGTTAAGTTACCAGAAGGAGACCACACCTTTACATGCTTCAACTGACTGACAAATACTATTATGTCATTTGGCAACCTTCTCATGCTACTCAACTGACATTTTACACTCCAAACTTCAATTTAAAAGCCCTGTTGGGATCTTATTTATTAATACCCTCCGATTTAAAATTATTTCCCTCATTAAAAAGTTTAACAGTTAAAGAAATGAACAGAAATGAAGAAATGGAAACTGGACATGTTTGCATTATGCTAACATTACGCTAGCAGTCAGTATTCCAAGATGACAACATATTGGTCAGCACAACATAACCCATATGTGAATTATTGTGAATGATTAAGACAAAGCAATATTGCTTATAATACTGAAAGCATCAATACAAATAGCTAAGTGAATATTTATGTATTTTAATGCTTAGGATATTGTGCCTTTAGCGTAGCAACATGCTAACGCCATACCCAACTCACTGGGTATTGGTTGTTGCATTTTCCCACACTGCACTAACAGTGCAATTTCTCAATAAACTGAATGCTTGAGAGAGAGTTTTTAAAAGCCTGATGACTCACAACGAATGTGTTGAATCTCTCATCCATTCAACAGAAATCCTTCTCGAGATTGTGGGCGGCTGGATGAATGAAGAAAAACACTGCAGGATTGAGAGAGAGACTGAGAAAAAAGGAAATTATCTTGGTTTATCGCAGTCTAAATTTCAATGAAAATGAAAAATGTGGAACAAATGACGGCCAATGCACATGCAGTCCAGAACGGAACCCAGCTGTTTTATAACAATGAGCACACTAAAGTCCGCTCACAGAACTTTGAAGGGCACAATAGCAAATGCTGCCATCTGAGGTCTTTCTTGATGTCCTACTATAATTCCCCTAGACTTGGACCCATGAGGTGATTTGTGTCTGTGTAGATCAAGGGATTAGGATTAAATGATATGAAAAGGATTGGGGAGGCTTTGTACTTTATCTGTGAACGGGGCCCACAAGTGTGTTTGACAAAAGACAACCAGTTCACTGTACAGTCACTGTCAACTTGTAAAACTTGAGCTAAGTGTAGTGTAAACTCATGATTACCTGCTTTTGCTCTTAAATCAGTTGAACATCACTGTTCTGTGATTACATCTGTTCTGGAGAATTACATTGCAGCCAATTGATATTACTACATTTGAATAGTAGAGTTATAGTTATAATAATATATATAATGCAATATTTACTTTTGGCCGATTTTTGGCCCTTCGTAGTAAAATGTGGGCACATCTGCATTGTACAATGCTTTTTCAAATTTAAGATTAAAGTGCCTGTAAACGCAATTCTGAGATTTGTTTCTAAACACATTAGAAATGTTAGAAATGTATTGTTGAAACACATTAGAAAGACTGTGAACTATGTAGTACTGAATTCAGAAGTTAGACCGTTAAGAAGTTTTTCACCATTGCTGTGTTCCGGATTTTTTGGGCGGGGTTAAAACGGTGGCTCGATGACACACTGAAGCCGCTTGGCATGTGGCCCCTCCCCCATAACTAGAGCACATTCGCAATTTCGCATCAGTTCACCCGCTAGATTGCGAGTTACTGTCAGTACCATTAGTTACTACAGCCTACAACTTACAAAACAGCCTACAAAAAAAAAAAAGACGATCTCAAGAAAAGGTGGATTCATTTTGTGAACAGCTACCTTGATGAAGTGCTGACGATCACCACCAACACCTGCCTCTGCAGTGTCTTTACACCGGATAGTTTTACAAACTTTCATCGGCAACAACTGAGATTCAGTGATAATCCGCTGCAGAATGGGGCCGAACGACTATCTCCCGCCCCGACCTTCATTCTCCCGTCATGACTCGTGAGCTGTACTTGAGTGTTTTTGTTGTCTTGTGTGTTTACGGCCGCTTTCCCACGAGTGGGTTTGGTTTCGGCGCCGATCAACGGACACGCCCCCAACGTTTGAGAGCCTACAATGCTGCTTATTTTTTCAAGATTTCGATAAGATATTTTATGTACTTAGTGGATTTTTTTATGATTCAAATTTGGCTAGTTGGTTAATAACACATTTATCTGTGGTGTGAGAAACATAGAACACATGTTTAATTTTGACTTTACAGGGACTTTAAAGCTGGAAAATGTTCCATTGTGCATTCAAAATTTAACCAGTAGGCCTAGTGACGGCATCATAAAATTTGCATACAGATTTTACAGTTGGTTTTATTTCTTTATTCAATTTGCATACTGAATTGTGATACGTCTTTTATTTGTGGCATCCATTTAACTTTGTATACATTCGTCTTGACATTACAAAGGCAACCTTTATTTTATTTTTTTGCTACTGGATGAAACATTGAGGGTGCTACAGAGCGAAGACAACACATCAATTTATTTGTAAGTTCATCTTAACTAAGACCAAATCTGCTTTCAAGAAGCACTTCAAAAAGATGCCTGCCAGCAAAAGCAACACATTCATAGCAATTAGTCTAAGGTTTGGCCTCCTTAAGCTTTCTGTCCAGGTTTTGCCAGAAACAATTCAGAAGAAATGTTCAAAGGAAGTATTATACAATAAGATTAAACTCTCTCTATGCTCACTTTAATGAAAGCAGGAAATAGTACGGTGCCCATAAATCGGGTCACTCTACCATGACCTGATAAAAGAAATGAGAAATACATTTAAATGTTTTTGTTCACCTCACTACAGTTGATAAAACAATAATCTCAGTAATAACATGAGTTTAAAATGGTCCACTGGGTCATTGGTTTTAGGCCAACCAGGCCTGGACTTTCTGTTTTGGGATATTCTTGATCTAACACTCTTTTGGAAGTTAACCAACAAACAAAATCCGCAACAGAAGGTAAGAGAGGAATAAAGCAGGCTTCCTATAACATATGGTAAGGACTGATGGAGCCTGAAGAGGACCAGACCACCAATTTACGATGCAGTTAGCAGAGAGAATTACATGATGCTGTACATCTGAAAACACAGAACCGGTCCGGATGCTCCTCCTACTATTCAGCACTAATTACAAATGTGAGCCTTTAGGCTGACCTGAAGACCTCAACACCAAAATCAGGCTCTTATTACACATTTAACAAATTAGCAAGGCCTGTTATTTTCAACCCTCATTCTGACTCTCTGTCCAGTTTTTAAGGGACGGCTCCTTTAAAGGGTTAGTTCACCCAAAGCAGTCATTAATTACTCACCCTCATGTCGCTCCAAATCCGTAAGACTTCCATTCATCTTCAAAACACAAATGAAGACCTTTTTGATGAAATCTGAGAGCTTTCTGAGCCTCTGTTGACAGCTGCGAAACTGAAAAATGTTATGCCTTAAAAAGTTAATAAAGAGATCGTAAAACTAATCCAAATGAATTAAGCAGTTTAGTACACATTTTCTGAAGAGACAAGATCGTTTTATAGGATAAAAAGATCGGATTTAGGCTTTTATTCACATATAAACAGTATCCGCGAAAATAAACAGAAGCTCAACCAAACCTGCTTGACCTGTGAGAACAAACCTCTTGCGGAAGCTCAAACGTGCTGCATTACACGAGAATGAACCTCATTGGTTCCTGCAGAAGCTCAAACGTGCTGCATAACACGAGAATGAACCTCATTGGTTCCTGCAGAAGCTCAAACGTGCTGCATAACACGAGAATGAACCTCATTGGTTCCTGCAGAAGCTCAAACGTTCTGCGTAACACAAGAATGAACCTCATTGGTTCTTGCAGAAGCTCAAACGTAATGCGTGACACGAGAATGAACCTCATTGGTTCTTGTGGAATCTCAAATGTTCTGTGTAACACGAGAATGAACCTCATTGGTTCTTGTGGAAGCTCAAACCTGCTGCGTGACATGATTGAGAATGAACCTCATTGGTTCTTGCGGAATCTCAAATGTTCTGTGTAACACGAGAATGAACCTCATTGGTTCTTGTGGAAGCTCAAACCTGCTGCGTGACATGATTGAGAATGAACCTCATTGGTTCTTGCGGAATCTCAAATGTTCTGCGTGACACGAGAATGAACCTCATTGGTTCTTGCGGAATCTCAAATGTTCTGTGTAACACGAGAATGAACCTCATTGGTTCTTGCGGAAACTCAAATGTTCTGTGTAATGTTCTCAAACGTGCTGCATAACACTAATGTTGTGTAACACTAATGATGTGTGCATTGCTGAATGTTAAAATTCAATCTGTTCAGTGTATAAAGCAGTCATGTCTCTTCAGAAACTTTGGACTAAACCGCTCAATTCGTTTTATGATCCTTTATGAACTTTTTGAAGCATCGTGGTAGTTGACTGCTTCATCTTTCAACAAAAGTTTTTTAGCCATTACACTGTTCCTTGTTTACAAAACAAAATGCTCCGAACAAACATACATATCTCTGACACGATTCAGGACGCCAATAAAATAAACTTGTTTCCGACGCTGGGATCCTTCTGAAGTCTGTACAGAGAGGCAAAACAGCTATTTAAACTAGAAGCGCCAAAGCAAATGTTTTTTTTTATACTTTGTCCTGTTGTCGACAGTGTCAAGTGTGCATGGATTATGTCAAACTTTAACGCATCTGTATACTGCATCCAATGTAGACAGCGTCAGTGATTATAATGGGTTCTATTTGCTTTTGAAGTGATGCAACACTCACATCCAGTGTAGGCAAATGTCAGCTGTTAAGCGGCTAAATGCCAGTAGGCGGGGCCTATGGTGTAATGATGTAAAACGAATACACACATACATATATCTATTGCCCATGTATTACACACACAAACTTTTATAGTTTTCTCCCTGTGTAACTTCTCGCGCATAACTCGTTGTCCTGTTAGTTTGAGCAAATTTCTACGGGGAGGAAAAGGCTTCAGAGGTTGCTGAGATTCTTCAAAGGTGACCTGATTTTCTAGTTACTGACCCTCCAAACACATCGCTGTACTTCCAAATGTCAGCCTGTCCAATTAAGTCTGCATTAATGTTTTGGGGTCACTGCACTTCAGCAGTAAAAGAATATGATGTTCCAGAAACGTGTGAACAATGTTACCGCAGGCCTCAGAGTCTCAGCAATCATAAGCTGACGGAGTGAGATGCGACATCTCAGTAAAGTCGGGCTGCAATACTTCCGTCATAACTCAAAAGACTTCAAAACAGATAAGAGACTTCCAGCTGATTATGTAAACGCCCTCTTACGCGTGTTCAAACACATTAGAAAGTAGGTGTATTGTGACACAACTGCATTATGGGGAAATAATATGGTGTGTCAACACCTAGGAAAGATTCAAGACTAAATAGCTTTTTAATTAGTACCGAGGGAGAAGAGCGAGCACGTCTCCGAGTCTGGTTTAGTCCCACAATACTCAACCAATCTTCAGAAGAAGGAGGATTTGTAATGCCATTCAAACCCTAATGGGTCTATATCCCGTGTGACTGATAATACTGTCTGCAGAGCTTGGACTCGTCCAATAGATCACTCACTGAGTGCCAGAAAAGGACCTGGGCTCCTTTGGAGATTAGCATTACATTAGCGTTGCTATATACTGTAACATTAGGCCTAATTATCTGGGCATTTTCATCTTCTTTGCTCATACAGTATGTGTTTTAAAGCTGTAGATTTAATACCTATGGGTTTAACCTCATTACATAAAAGCTGAATTATAGAGGTTTAACAACATGGGATTTTATGTTAAAAAAAAAAAAAAAAAAAAAGTATTCCAGTTACTATGTAGCAATAGAAGCTACAGCAAGGAATAGATGTGGCTGTCACTTAAATTGCTTTCAAAATCATATTACTCATGCGTCTATGCTGTGTGGGTGTTGAAAAATAACACAATGAACTTCATAGTTTCACTGCAGAGCCTTATAAAAGCCTTTGTGATGTCACAAAAACATGACAAAAGTGATAAACAAAAGTGTCATCTGTCCCATTGCACATCTGTTTTTGTTACAAATAATGTTTTTTACAAAGCTCATGCTGTGCTGAATTGCTCACTCATTCACTATTCACTACAGATAGCAGTGTCATACTAAGGAGCAAGCTAAGCGTGGCAGAGGGCAGGAAAAAAAAGCACAAATAGATAATATAATACATGAAAAAAAAGCACAAATAGATATTATAATACAATATAATATAACTGGTCTTTTAATATTTTTATTTATCAAAAAAAAACTTTAAAAATGTATAATGGTTTTCACAAAAATATTATACAACTGTTCTCAACATTGATAAGAAATGTTTCTGCACCAAATCAGAATATTGAAATTAATTCTGATGGGTCATGTGACATTCAAGACTGCTGAAAATTCAGCTTCAACATCACAGGAATATTATTAGGATGACAAAACTGTATTTACTAGTTGCCAAATCAACATTAGATAGAGAAAAAATTGCACCAAAATTAAAAAATCTTTGGAAGATATCAACATAACTGAACATTTATTTAACCATAGCATAAGTACATTTCTTTCTTAAGTTTATTTTTCATCTCTGTTTTTTGTGTTTATTTAAAATAAGACAAATATGATATTTTAATCTTATATCTGTTATTTAACAGTTGAGATCGTTATTTAATGCTGATCTGACCGGAAGAAGACACAAGCCGCAGTTTAAATCCCAGTTGTGCAGGTGGGGTGTGTTGTCACACTGCGTTACAATGAGCCCCTATTAGAACTACTCCATTAGAAACAATGAGAAAAGGTTAAATAAGGACTGAGAGCCAATGTTCAGAAATGATTCATTATTATGTTTTTAACTATGCTGTATAGCTGTGTTTAGCGATGTGTTTGTTGTCAAACTCAAAAATGTGTGTATTTTTAATGATGAAAGAAAAATCCATTATTTTATTTAAATTGTATTTTATTGACAAAATATTGTAGTTTGTCTTGGATTTTTTTTTATTGTATCAGATAATATTTTAAGCTGTCATGTGGTCATGTTGGTCATGTGCCCCCTCAAATGTTACAATGTACCCCACCTATGGGGCATGTTGTCACATTTCACTTCCATTCTTTCGGGGTAAATCCAGAAAAAAGTATACACCGTATTAATGAAACAAAACCACATAATTGTACTAGACATGTGTGCAATTAATGTGGGGGAAAATAAATACTCTGAACCCCAAGTGGATTTATACAAACTGAGAAAGTCTCAGTTTTATAATCAGTGTGCATGTATACTGAGAATGAAATTGTTCACACACTATTGCAAAAGTACTGACACCCCATACTGTGGATGATATGGGAATAGAGAGACATTTCAGCTTGGTTTAGAGGCTCTGTGAAGATCTAATTGGGATAAGATATACCAGGTGTTTCTTGGTTGAAGACTGACTTGCATATTTATCTTCTTGTCCAGAATCATTCCGTTGAATAGTTTAATTCCAGTTGAATAGTTCAATCATTCTGGTTGAATAGCTTGTCACAGCAGGTGAACATCAGGGCACATGTGCTATCATTGCCTTACTACCATACTTCTGTAAACCTCAGGGTTAACACTGGAGGTGGTCAATCAATCGAGCGTTATGCTCAACCCGACTGACTGATTGGTCAAGGTTGGTCAGGTGATCAGCCAAAACATCCAAGGTAGGTGAAACAACCACAGCATGATCCAAATAGGGATTAACACCCTTGGATGGTGGCAGTCATTTCCTATTGGTGTGGAGTAGACAGCAACGGGAGTTAAAGGGGTTAAAATCCAGTTGAGCGCGATCTGTTGCGGGTTTGGCACATCTTTTGGCAGGCCACCTGGTCCCCTGTGCTAAACGGGCCGAAGACAGAGGCAATCTGTCTCATCTATGAGCCACCATTCTCAGATGTCCACCGCATTCATAAAATATGCATAAGTACTTATTTCTATGCAAGAATAAACATATAAATGGGTTGGTGTCAGAATTCAGAGTAAACAAGTTCTGGGTGCATTGAAAGAACATCATGGAGCCCCAGGGAAAAACGCACCTGACTCCAAAAGATCTCCATCTGTCATGTCTCACTCTCTCACCTCATCCCTCCTTTCTTCTCTCACTTATTCAAATGCCACCCTCTCTTCCTGTCTCTTTCTCCCTCCCACTATCTTTCATTCTCTGAAAATGGATATGCTCGTCCCAAACACACTTATTTGGACACGTAAGCTACTTAGATTATTTCATAAATAAATGAAATCTTAAATATGTAAACAATATTATCAATTAATATTTATATTAATAAATGTATGCAATTGCCTATCTGTAATTTTTTTTTACCTTATTTTTGAAAAAGTGTTTGTATTATAATTATTTTAAATAAATGCCAGTTGTACAATTAGTAATTGTATAAAGTGCTTTAGTCAGTTTTTATATATCTATTTGTTTTTACTTTGACGTAATTTTCAGCTTTATTTAAAATATTTTAATTTAGGTTTAGTTAACTATTAACTGTTATAATTCAATTTATATTTTTGATTTTTAATCGTTTTAGTTTACAATAACAACACTGAGTTGGATCATTATTTATCTTTCTAATGCAACGACATTCATACATCTTTAAGTGTGGCTCAAGTGTTCAAATACCTATTGGGCCTACTACTGTATAGTTAATAGATTGCCTTTTGGGAGAGGAAAACCCCTTAATAAAGGTGATGAGTGAGCAGATTAACTCTTAAATGCTCTCCAGCACATCACCTCTCATCCTACACCCCTCTTTCTCCGTCTGCCTCACAGTAATCCACTCTGAAGGACAATGATGGAGGTTATCTAAGTGCTGTGCACTTTTCCACGCCTAATTACATTCGCTAAAGCATTGTGCTGAAAGGTAACACCACCCCCGTAAACACGGAATCAACATCTCAGGCCTGCAGTAACAGTGCTAGTTGATTTCAAACAATAAATATCATCTATCAGCCTGTGTATTTTGTATTTCAGTGCTATACTGAAAAGACTTTGATTTGACACAATACTAAACGGCAGAACAATCGGGCCAACAGCTGTTTATAATGGAATCCCTAGAACTAATTTCATGAAGTTTTACACATGCCTCACTTGTTCATTCAGGCTATGTGTTCACCAGCATGTGCTCTTCTAGAAAAAATGGCTAGTTGATTGTGCTTGAAAGCCTGGTAGAATGAAAGTCGTATTTCATGACGAACGAAATGTTCCTCCAAGCATTATTTTTTCATATTAATATTGTGGTAGACCAGGGGATATTTTTCAACTCTCGGTGACCAGAAAAAAAGGATGTAAAAACATAACAAAACAAGCTTTGGTGGACACACAGCCTTGTTAAATATCTTAGCTACTTTCATAATGCTTTCAGCTATCAATAGAATGTCAAACTCAGCTTTATACATTTATTTTACATATTTATTTAGATTTCCCCTTCTAAAACAGTGTGGAAATGAAATAATAAAGTAAAATAAATAAACCTTTTTTTATGTTTTGCTTGAAAAAGCTTTACACATTTATATTTATTTAATTCTGTTTTACAAAATTCTTTAGATTTTATATATTTAAAAAAATCAGCATCTTGATATGCCATACCTGTGAGGTGGATGGATCATCTCGGCAAAGGAGAAGTGCTCACTAACACAGATTTAGATAGATTTGTGGACAATATTTGAGAGAAATAGGCCTTTTGTGTATGTAGAAAAAGTCTTAAATCTTTGAGTTCAACTCATGAAAAGGGGGCAAAAACAAAAGTGTTGCGTTTATCATTTTGTTCAGTGTAGCTCTTTTTGTTATGGCATAATTTGATATTTTTTTCACTGTTGGTTTCAGCTATATTGACATTGCTTAGTCATATGTTTTGTCGCATAAACAGAAATCATAAACAAACCATCCGTTTTAATATTGCAACATTTTGGAGACCTTATTCACTTTCATTACATGAAAAAGAGCCACCAGCACATTCTTCAAAATATCTTCTTTTGTGTTCCACAGAACAAAGAAAGCCATACAGGTTTGTAACAGCATGAGAGTAAGCAGTAAATGACCGAATCTTTATTTTTGAGTGAACTATCCCTTTAAGATGCCCCAAGGTTCTCCAGCATGTTCTAGAAGTACCGCATTTCATCACTACTCAGTATTCGCTCTGGGTTTCAGAGAATCAGCACTGCATCAGAGAGTGAAGCTGATGCATACAAGAGACTGAGATGAGAGAGCTGCACATGCACACACACATTTCCCTCCTTTTTTTTGACAGCGCAGGTTTCGCACTAACCACAACCAGCGTTACCAGCCATCAGCATAGATCCTACATGCACCATCCAATGAGAAACAGAGACAAAAGTGCATTTCCTTTGCACAAACCAATCACACGGCAGATAAACAGAACAGAGCGAGAGTGGCAACACAAACAGATACACTGGGACAGAGAGCTAGTGTGCTTCCAGAACAGATGCGTCTTTTTTAGGGGCAAAGCACCGCATTCATCCCTTTTCCATACAAACATACACACACGCTCGCTCATGAAAAGCCTTACAACTCCCTTTAAATGCATTCAATCCGAGATTCAAATGGTTTTAAGCACCAACACGACTTTATATTTGATTAGTGCTTCACATGAAAATCATTCCTTTAAAGAAGTGTCGCGTTTATCCTAATCAACCCCGCCGGGAGAAATCCATTACACAACCAGGCACTAAACAGGATGCCTGTTGAAGTCAATTGAGTTTATCCTCTCAATCTAAGTGCAGTTCATCCAAATAGCTCTGTTTTGGCAAAGCTCGCACTCTCAGATTTGTTGGGACACTCTACATGCTGGACGGCACTTGATTGGAACAAACCCTGCATTGACAGAACGAGATGTAAAGGGGCAAAAGAGAACGAAAGAGAATGAAAGACAGACAGGTGGCGGCACTCTAGGGGAAAACACAGGCTCGAAAACCCATCTGGTGAGACCCAAGCATCTGTAATCACGGACAACACCCCAAAAACGATGAGGACCAACTAGATCAAAACATTCAGCATTTTGGACAGGATGTACCATCCACATCCAAGCGTTCAGAGCTATAAAATATGCACTTAACTTCTTATATGAATTAATCATAAGTGTGTGAACACGCTCAAAAAACAGGGGGCTGTTGGGTAAACAAATGTTACGTCAAAACATTCCTAACATTGAGTCATTTCTTGAATAAAATGTACAAAGGAATCCCACATGGAAAAAATCCAACATGCACAAATATCAGCACTTACCATTAAACTGCTGTAAGCTCCTTGACAGTGTTTGGATATTCTTGATATGTCCACAAAATAACAGAAAATATAATAATTATTATATTTTAAAAATACAAAATAATGAATCAGTTGTAAGCGAAGAAAAGTCGTCCTTTTAGATGCAAAGCAACAAGACTAGCTGGTGCAGCAGTCACGGCGAGATGCTACAATAACAGCATCCCCTTTTCAGGAAAGGATGGATAAAGGAGGGAGTGACACGCTTACCGGAGAAACTGAGGCAGGAGGGGAGGAGGGGCATTATGGAGCATGCTCGCTGAAAATCCCTGGGTATTTAAGTGTCACATGACCTGCTCTGAGCTGTCAATCATCGCTGGTTGAAAATGAAAATGGGAGGGAAGGAGAGATAGATGGGGGGCCATTATGTTGATGGGTACAGTGGAGAGCGGTGGGTGACACTATAACAGCTGCTTCTATTTTCCGTTTAATTAAAGAAAGAGGGAGAAATGAAACTGTAATCTCTCACAGCCCACCCCCAGGCAAGAAGCCCACCAATGGCACTCGTGTTTCCGGCTTAGAGCCGTGGATTAACCCCTTATAAACTGAGATTCAAGCACACCTACACACACACATCCGGTTTCTGTTTTATGGGTACTTTCCATAGACATAATGTTTATTTAAAAACATAATTTAGTAAGATTTACAAGCTGTTTACCTCATGGGGACCAAAAATAATGTCCCCATAACAAAGGGAATACTTGAAACACACACACACACACACACACACACACACATCTGCATATGAGTTGTTAACAATGTTCCCTTTTTTCAAAATTAGAATTATCCTATACAAATTATAAATTTATAATTATAAGAGCATATCATTGATTTTTATCCTTTTAATTCCTTTTTTTTGCCTTCACTGGTGTATTTTGAATGGTTTTCTAATTTTTAAAACAGAAAATTTAAATGCAGCATCTCTAGTAATATGAACTCAAAAAAACATGCATAATAGTTCTCTTAAAAAATAGAAAAGCATGTGGGACCAACATCATGCCAACTACCCATATACACTATATTGCCAAAAGTTTTGGGACATCTGCCTTTACATGAACATGAACTTTAATGACATCCCATTCTTAATCCTTATGGTTTAATATGGAGTTGCCCCACCCTTTGCTGCTATACCAGCTTCAACTCTTCTGGGAAGGTTTTCCACAAGGTTTAGGAGTGTGTTTATGGGAATTTTTGACAATTCTTCTAGAAGCACATTTGTGAGGTCAGGCACTGATGTTGGATGAAGGCCTGGCTCGCAGTCTCCACTCTAATTCATCCCAAAAGTGTTCTATCAGGTTGAGATCAGGACTCTGTGCAGGCCAGTTAAGTTCCTCCACACCATCTCTCATCAATGTCTTTATGGACCTTGCTTTGTGCACTGGTGCGCACTCATGTTGGAACAGGAAGGGGCCATCCCCAAACTGTTCCCACAAAGTTGGGAGCATGAAATTGTCCAAAATGTCTTGTTATGCTGTAGGGGTGTGCTGATCCGGTATTGCTTCGATACTGACATTTTTTTGGCCAGAAGAGACCGATTTAAATCCGATATTGTGCTATACTTTTCTGTGGTATTGTTATACCACACAAAAACCAAAAACATACCATTTCATAATGTTTTTGTGCACTATATTCCAAGTTTTCTGAAGTCATTCCATAGATTAATGTGAGGTTCAGATGAATATTTAAGTTGTTAAATTCAAGTTCAGGTAAACTTTCCCTCCGCTGCATCTGTCAGTCATTCTCCATTCAGAGTTTAAACTGCGTCACGCTCGGTTACGACAATCAACACAATGACACTCTCTCCAACATTATTCAATGTTTCTATTATTATACTTGATCTGTAGTTCAAGGACTTTATCTGGACTTTGTTACTTTCTACCGGTTGTTTGTTAGATCACAACACTGGAGGAGAGAGCACTAGTTGTTCTTCACGCACAAAGTAATTGAAATTTAAAACTCTTAAAAAAAAAAGGCTCAATAAACTATTGCATAGATATAATACACGCATGTGCTTTGAACTTTTCAATGCGAAGCACTGCCTCTGAGCGCTGTGACTCCATGTTGCTTTAAGCGTATCATTCTACGCACAGGATACGCATAAGCATAAGCATCCGCTCTGTGCCTCTGATATTACACTTTTTGTGCAATGAAAGCCTTTCTTGTTCGGTCCTATCTATCATATTTTGCTGCTTCGTTAAAAAAATTGCTTATTGCTAATTGTTTGGTTATTTTGAATGTCTACCAAGCTAGTAGAGCTATTGGTTTATATACAGTTGTTGCACTGGTGCACACTTAATAATTCACTACATTTGTTTGTGAATATTGTTTTACAAAGTTCATGTTCAAGTCAGGCCTGATGCCTTTCACAAAAGAATGATCCCAGTCTCGTCCACACAGTGAGGCAGTTTATTAGGTAACTCAGCACATTTAAAAAAATGTATTTATTATTTTAGTATCGAAATCAAAACTGAATCCCAGATATCGGAATCTGTATCGGAGATGAAAAAGGCGGATCGGACCACCTCTTATATGCTGAAGCATTAAGAGTTCCTTTCACTGGAACTAAATGGCCAAGCCCAACCCCTGAAAAACAACCCCACACCATAACCCCCCCTCCAACAAACTTTACACTTGGCACAATGCAGTCAGGCAAGTACCGTTTTCCTGGCAACCGCCAAACTCAGATTCTTCCATCGGATTGCCAAACAGAGATGTGTGATTTTTTCGTTCCAGAGAACACATTTCTACTGGTCTAGAGTCCAGTGGCGGCGTGTTTTACACCACTGCATCCAACGCTTTGCATTGCACTTGGTGATGTAAGGCTTGGATGCTGCTCGGCCATGGAAACCCATTCCATGAAGCTCTCTACACACTGTACTTGAGCCAATCTGAAAGCCACACGACAGTTTGGAGGTCTGTAGCTATTGACTCTGTAGAAAGTTGGTGACTTCTGCGCACTGTGCGCCTCAGCATGCGCTGACCCCACTCTGTGATTTTACGCGTTGCTGTTGTTCACAATTTCTTCCACTTTGTTATAATGAATATTTAGTAGTGAGGAAATTTCACGAATGGACTTATTGCACAGACGGCAACCTATCACAGTACCACACTTGAATCCACTGAGCTCCTGAGAGCGACGCATTCTTTCACAAATGTTTGTAGAAGCAGTCTGCATGCTGATTTTATACACCTTTGGCCAACTGATTTGACATCGCTTATTCAATTATTCAACTAAACTGTCAAAATTCAATTTTAAAAAGAATAGTTGATTTTTACATTAAATGACATTTTAATATATACAGGTCATTCTCAAAGATTAGCATATTGTGATAAAAGTTCATTATTTTCCATAATGTAATGATAAAAATTCAACTTTCATATATTTTAGATTCATTGCACTCCAACTGAAATATTCAGGTCTTTTATTGTTTTGATGATTTTGGCATACAGCTCATGAAAACCCAAAATTAGCATATTTCATCCGACCAATAAAAGAAAAGTGTTTTTAATACAAAAAAAGTCAACCTTCAAATAATTATGTTCAGTTATGCATTCAATACTTGGTCAGGAATCCTTTTGCAGAAATGACTGCTTCAATGCGGCGTGGCATGGAGGCAATCAGCCTGTGGCACTGCTGAGGTGTTATGGAGGCCACATTGATACAGCACTCTGGGAACAGCCTATTCGTTCAGAAATGTCTTTCTGTGTCTTACCCTCTCGCTTGAGGGTGTCAATGATGGCCTTCTGGACAGCAGTCAGGTCGGCAGTCTTACCCATGATAGCAGTTTTGAGTAATGAACCAGGCTGGGAGTTTTTAAAAGCCTCAGGAATCTTTTGCAGGTGTTTAGAGTTTATTAGTTGATTCAGATGATTAGGTTAATAACTCGTTTAGAGAACCTTTTCATGATATGCTAATTTCTTGAGAAAGTAATTTTGGGTTTTCATGAGCTGTATGCCAAAATCATCAGTATTAAAACAATAAAAGACCTGAAATATTGCAGTTGGTGTGCAATGAATCTAAAATATACGAAAGTTTAATTTTTATCATTACATTATGGAAAATAATGAACTTTTATCACAATATGCTAATTTTTTGAGAAGGACCTGTATAAATATCAGTAAGAAATATATCAAAGGTAATTTAGCCAGGGAGGGGGAGCTTCTTAGCCCAGGTAAGGGGGTAAGATGGTCTATTTCAATAATTATACATTTTGTTCTTTAACAACTAAATTAGCAAATGTTTCTATTTATTTCCTATAATAACACACTGGCCGAAGCATCATCATCCTGCACATGCTAAACTTATATCTAAACGTGTAACCGTTTAAAAGTAAATGCAGATTGTTCTAGAGGGAGGCATCTTTCCCCATATTAACTTTTTATATATTACCCAAGCTGATTGCTCACTAAAAACCCTCCACAGTCATTGTGGGGGGGTTTTCCAGGCCATTTCAAGTTAGATTTTGGCTGTGATTTTCCGCTCTAACTTTAATAATAATAATAATAATAATTTTATTTGTAATGCACTTTACATTTCTGCAATCTCAAAGTGCTACAGAACATCTAGAAGTACAATAATAAACACAGTTAATTAAATACAAAAAATAAGAAAAACTATTACCTGCTGGTGTCACTGTTGGACAATGTTACTTTGGAAAAACGAGTGATTTATATGGTCATATTTTGAAATATTTGCACTTTTTTATTTTGGTAATATGGATTAGCCTATTTTCTTTTTTTGAGGAGGCACTGCCTTTCTTGCCTCGGAGGACACACACCATATTTATGAATGTATGATTATACATCTGATTATGTATATGTAACTTTGGTTATATAAAAATAACTTATTTTCCATATTGCATTAATGCAGTACGTTACATTAATTTTACTGATTCAAATGTGACAAATACATTTACTGTATAATGTTACAAAATGATTATACAGCACAACAGTTAACAATAATTCAATTGACAATAACAAACATTGACCAAAAAAATTATTTCTGAAGGATCATGTGACACTGAAGACTAAATTAATGGCTGCTGAAAATGTTCACATATTTTATAATCTTACCAAAACAAAATCTATCTATCTTGTTTCTTGAACACAGTCAGTGGCAGGTGATGGTTCTCAAATTTCATCTGCTGAATCTACAGCTGGATTTAATACCTAACATACCACAAACTCACAACTGTAGCAGACACACCTCAGAGAGTAGCCCTATAATAAACACACATCAATCCACACGCATCAACGAATACAGAAGATTACTGCAATTATATTGTATGTTGCTTCTTGTAGGTCAGACAGGCCTAAACACTTAAATCAACAGCCATTCTGAAAGAGTCTATGGCAAATATTTTCTTATTACAGTATGAATTCAGCGCTGGAACTCAAGTATTGTGATTGACAGTTAAGATAACATTTTATCACAACAAATGATTCTACAAAAATACTGTAAAAGTAGTCCTTTGTCACATCTTGTTTTTGGTTTATTTACTTTCATCACTCAAATGTAGACCTAAAACAATTGGTACACAGCGGCCTCCAGCGATAAACGGTAAACAGTGTTCTCTATGGACAAATTCTACACAGCGCCCTCTAGTGACGAACGGTATACTGTGCTCTCTAATTACATGTTATAAACAGCGCCCTCTAGTGACGAACGGTATACTGTGCTCTCTAATTACATGTTATAAACAGCGCCCTCTACTGACTGGTAAATACATAATCAAAAGCAGCATTAAAAAAAAATCTCATATTTCTCCAAGAGGCACTGTCGAGCAGGCCTTTTCTCTAAACATTCAGTCACTATAACAGTCAAAGAAAAATGAATAGCCCGGAAAAATATATACAACGGTACAAAATGTAAATATTGCCTTTTAGCATGGGCCCATATTCTAAATGTTAATTTGAACAAAGAACCTGTTTGGTCTAAAATAGATGAATAGAACAGATCAATTTAACCTTAGATGTTATGAAACATTTGGATTATTGTCAAGTTTAATGTTTTATTATGTTCCTGAATAGATTAAGACGTCTTGGCAATGAGGAAAATAAATATTTTAGTTTGGTTTATCCTACGTATATTGGTCTGTCATTTTTCAAATAAAGTAAACACCATGACTGAATGAATATACAAGAGTCACCAATTGCTCAATACTAATCTACAGTCCTACCGTTTCTGCAAAACTGTTCACACATTTCTGTTACTTCCGCAGTTCTACTGCACTTTATACAACTCTCCTTCTAATTTTCAGTACACCAACATAGAGCTAATAAAGACTCAAAATTGAATGGTATACTGTTTTCCTCATTGTATCAAATAGGGATTTAATTAAGGCAAGCATCTGCTCATTGAAATACTAAAAAATAATAATAAAGTAAATTAAACGGAACAAGAAATAGCATACATAGGAAAAACAGAAAATGTATGTTCATATACGGTCTACAATCGAAAGTGTTATGAATAACTTATCTTGTGGATGAAATGGCGTCTTTACGATAACATTATTCCGTCAGTAGCTACAATCCTGATCAGGCCTCAGTACTGAGTGACTATGTCGAGATTGGAATACTAGCATACAGCACTTTTGAATACTGTGCACTATAGGCTTATAATACTGCCAACTACTTTAGTACATGCCAGTAGAATGTGAAACCTTCGGCATTATTAAGTTTTAAACAGTAGCCTACGTCGGCCACACTTGGTCACATGGATGCACAGATATAAAATTGTCATTTTAAACCCAGTTTTGTATACAAATGTCTGAGTGTGGCAATCAAATAATGAGGCATAAATAATGGCTTCAGATATAAATTACTTCCAGTTCATGCATGCCTAGAAAATAGAAGGTCAAGCACTTTGCATTGTGGGATATAAGCCTGGTTTCACAGACATATTAAGCCTTAGTTCAAATAGGACATTATAAATTAGCTATAGAACTATAGAAAGTTGCGTGCATCTTCCTGAGACAAAACAATGGCATTGAAATATTTTAAGACATGACTGTGCAAGTTGCTTTCAGTTAAAACATCTTAAATATGCATTATAGTCTGTGAAATTGGGGAAAAGTTTTCTAGAAAGTAAGCTATACTTACAATATACTGCAACAACAGTAACAGTAGGATGCTTCTTCATACTGTCATAGCCAGCTTTCATTAGTAGACAGCTAGAAAGTTCCAACATATATTTGGGCCCAGTTTCACAGACAGAGCTTAGATTAAGTCAGAATTATGCTTTAGTTCAATTAGTATATTTCAGTAGCTTTTATAAACGTGCCTTACAACAAAAAAAAAAAACCTTACTGGTGTGCATCTTGACACATCTCAGTGCAAGTTGCTTTCAGTTAAAACAGCTCAAACATGAGTTTTATTCTTAAACTATCTTCAGCCTTGTCTGTGAAACCGGGGGGTTATGTGTTGATTTTTATAACTTTATCTTTTAAAATGTATGTCACCTCTTTGACCATAGACAGGTCATGCCAAGGTATACCAAAGATTGAGTGATATGAAACAAAAGAAACCATCAAGAGTACACAAAAGTACATTTTTCTGCATTACTTTTTATTGATTGTTAATTAAATTATGACTAGTATTTGTCACAAATCCCATAACAGATGCTTATATGTATTACAAAAATAAAATGCTTTTGTGTTAATTATACTGATTAACAAATTACCTTTATGCTTCAACATCAAGCATATTATAGTTCAGATCAAAACCATGCATTTTGTCCCTGCATTTCACCTTTATAGTCAAGATTTTACTGTTAGTCACAGCTGCCACAGTTCAAAGCACAGAGAAAAACCCCGTTACACGACAGTGATTTCCACAGATTAAGTCAAATGGTCGTGTCCAATAAATAGTGATAGGGAAATGAACATCTTTCTATTTAGAATCATGCAAATACATTGCACTAAGGCCCACGTCCATATATCTTCACTCAAACACAGGAACAGACACTGATATAAGCATTGCTCAGCTCCGGCAAAATACCACTAGGTTTAATGTGGGTAATGAGTGTGACTACTCCACGGGATCGTTCAGCCACTGCGCCCCTGTAGCATCAAACACTGAGGCCTGGCTTAATGATCCTTTGCAGAGCAGAAGAACGTTATCTTTGGCTTTGAGGTTACAACACGAGGGGTTTGTAAGAAGGCCTGCGAGATGAAAACAACAGGGATTGGAAAGCTAACGCTTCACTTTCCGTCCAGAATACTTTCGCACTAATACAGTTCTAAGAGAAAGATGAGCCTCAATTTAGTGTCGCTTAATGAGGTGAAGTTAGTGCACTTGTGTGTACTGTTCGTGCATCACTAAACCAAATCAAATAAATCAATACATCGAATACTTTCCAACAGGCATGAGAAAACACTGAAGTACACAAAATAGTACTGAGTACTTTTGTACTGAGTGGGAATCCTGCGATTAAACAGATGTGTAGTTCCTCTGTTTTTCTCCTTAAAATTAAACTATTGTAATGAGGGCTAGAAAGGACAGTGTGACTTGTAGGAAAAAAACAAAAACAAAAATGCACATTTCCAAAATCCACACGACACTCTGCACAAAACATTTCAGCACGACTCGAGTGAGGTGACTTTCCCTGGCAGGAACCATGGAGTTCCTTGGATTTGTGACTTGTGAGCCCTTTGAACATTTAAGGGCCTCCTGATGCCCTGAATTAAACTATTGATATAGATTTTATTTCTTATTTATTGTTTACAATTACTGTCAAACAACAAAAAAGGCTTTTGATTAGCTAGTACTGTAGCGTCTTTGAAAAATGTCCAGGCGGAAAGTTGGAGAAAGGCAGTAGCTGATAGTCTCTTCAACTTCCTGTACTCGGCGCTGAAAACGACAGCGGTCCCGGGCGATTTCCTCCCAGGGCCCATGGCGGTCCTCATCGCTGCTGGCATAGAACTCCTCGACCTCTTCCATAAATGTCACCTGTGAGAGGAATAATCAAAAAAACTGTTTATTCAACAAGCTACATATATACGCTGCATTCTGTGTCATTGAAACCTGGCATCCATGAGCATTCTCTACATTCATGTAAGCAATTGAATGAGCGACAGCAACTAATAAACTAAAGGGAAAAAATGACAATGTATTTAAAATATACACCCAATGCTCTTATTTCTGCTCCCTTTTCAGACTTGTTGCCAAGTAACGCGAGATGCCGCTTATACTCACTCGCGTTATATATCTATTCAACAGTTTATGATTGCTCCTAATGCGTCGGAGCAGTTGGGAGTGCCATCACCCTCAGACCAAAGCTAATGACTCTGAATAGTGTGATGACAGAGTCATGAAATGCAGCACGCTATAAAGTGATAATGAGTAATGGGCAGAGCACAAACTCAGTCTCCTTGGAGACAGCAAAATGGAACCATTGCATCAGATCATCACAGGAAGGGGAGGAAAGAAAAAAAAAGTAAAAAATGATATTGCATGGCTTTACATCATTTTCTCAAGCTGGCCTATGTTGCCATATTGTCAAAGAATGGAAATAAGGCAGAACAACAACGTTACAACAATAGGATTAAGTGTTGCTACCATTCATCGTATACAAGATTATCATCATGCGTATAATAAATCCCCTATTGTTGGTCTGATGAGGACATTTATTCCGAATATATGAAAGGCCAAATTCATCCTGTATTCTCTTACTATATTCTTATTTTACAATTATTCAATTGTTCATCTATCTTGACAAAACTATAAGGTTACATTTTTTTAAATATTGGTTAATGCATCAGGTGTCAAGAAATAAAACATTTATTATTCCAGGTTAATGTATAAAAGATCATTGTTCATTGTAAATTCATGTTGACATTAACTAAAAATGTTAAATGTTAAAAAATGTTAAATGTTAAAATGTTTTTTTAAATTGCCTGTGCTCACCAAGGCTGAATTTATCTGTATAAATAGGAATAGATAAATATTACTACAATTAAAAATAACTTTTATATTTAAAATGTTCATTTATTTATGTGATGTCTAAGCTGAATTTTCAGCATCATTACTTCACACTTCAGTGTCACATGATCCTTCAGAAATCATTCTGATTTGTCAACTACAAAGATTTGATTTGCTGCTCATGAAACGAATTCTTAATATTATCAATGCTGAAAACAGTTGTGCTACTTAATATTAATATTTGCAGAAACTGTGATATGTTTTTTAGGATCATTTGATTAATATATAGCTCAAAAGAACAACATTTATTTGCAATATGAATCTTTATAACAACATTGAAGTCTTAGAGTCACAACATTTGATTAATTTAATGAGTCCTTGCTAAATAAAAATATTAATATATACACTATATTTTCAAAATTTTGGGGACGGTAAGATTTTTATGTTTTTGAAGGAAGTCTCTTATGTGCACCACGGCTGCATTTATCGAATCAAAAATACCATAAAAACAGTAATATAGTGAAATATTATCATATTATAATTTAAAATAATTAAACTGTTTCCACAGTTAAAACTGTTTCCACAAAAATTAAGCAGCTCAACTGTTTTCATCAAATAATAAATGTTTTGTTGAGCCACAAATCCGCATATTAGAAAGATTTCTGAAGGATCATGTGACTGAAGATTGATGAAAATTCAGCTTTGCCATCACATGAATAAAACAAATTTCTAAATATATTAAAATGGAAAGTTATTTTAAATTGTAATGTCATAATATTATTGTTTTTACCATATTTTTGATCAAATAAACAGCCGTGCTGAGCATAAGAGACTTCTTACGAGAAAAAATAAATCAATAGTAACAGAATAATAAATGCTGTAAATAAGATTCATGATACCTAATGCATTTAATAATGTTAACTAATTGAACCTTATTATTATGTGTTAACACTTTCTTTTATCTCGAAGTCCCTTGTACCACTGCAGAAAGCACCTCAATTTCCTCCAGGGGTTCAATAAAGTCTTATCTTATCTAAAACAACTGTTAGATATTAAAAAAGGGCATGTTAGCTGTTTAAAATGAATTTTCCTAAGGAAATTGCCTTCTCGATCATGTAAAATTAACTTACTAAGATTTGATTAAGCATGTGTAATGATTTTAAACATTTTGGTGAACTTAAAGTGGATGTACAGTCTATGACTATACACAAAACTGCAGTAAAACTACTCCACTAACAACTGCATGAGTCAAAGGAGCTACTGTTTCAATCTCTGATTCATTCTTCCATCCCAGACATAATAGGAAGGTGTTCCTAAACCAGCCACACCACACCACCTCTCACTTCGTAAGCAAACAGAATGTTCAGAAAGATAATGATATAAGTACTTTCAGACTGGAATGTGATAATGCAATAATTAGGGGTCAATGTCATACAAACCTTCCTCAGCTGAACAGCCGGGGCACTGCTTGAGGACGGCAAGGGGGAAATCTCAGAGAATCCACTGTCCAGCCTCTCCTCAGCCTCCTCTCTCTTGTAGCGTGGCGTTCCAGGCGCTTTCTCCTTGCGGCACCCTTTGGGTGTTTTCTGTGTCTCTATGGTGGCCTGGAAGTTGAGGAGGCTGTAGGGGTCTGCCGAGCAGCTAAAAGAGTTCCATAGTCTCTGATTCACTTCCTCGTCCATCTCACAGGCGTCTTCGTTGGACTCGTTCTCTGAGAGCGAGGGCGACGATGGAGGCGGAGAAAGCTGGGAGGACATATGTGCTGGTGGAGACTCTGAGACCGAGGAGTCTGTAGTCGCAGGGCTTGGCTTGGAGGCTGTCCTTATTGGAGCTGTGAAGTTCCTCGGGTTATAAGGATCCCCGCTTTGGCACAGAGAATTCCACAGCCTCTCAGTCTCGGAGTCGGCCTCCTCTCCATCAGAGTCTTCTTCCGATTCATCGTCACTGTCTTCCAGGTCCTCAGACTCTGAGAACTGGGATGAGCCTTCACTGTCAAAGCCATCGTCGTCATTACTGTCCCAATCGCCATCATCCTCCGATTCAGATTCTCCACTGCAAGGACTGCCCATGATGTAAGCAATTACCTTGTTTTGACATTGAGGCGTGGCCACAAATGGCCCGTTTTCAGCAGCTGTTTTTGCGGTCTTCTCTGGGTCCTCTTTATCGCTTGCCTTAATTTCTTCCTCACAATTAACAGGTTCACTATAAATCTCACTCTCCGTAGTGTTACTCTGAGATGGGTTGTCTTCGGCTGTTTCCAACACCTCCTGTTCATTGGAAAGCAGCTTCATGTGAAGTTTACTATTTGAGTGTTCTTCCTCCAAGCTGGAGTAGCCATTATCTTGGTCAGGGGTCAGAACTGCCACCTCATTATAGGCTGTACTACAAACTAGTAGTTGCTGCTTAACGTCTAGTGGAAGCTGGTATGAGTTGGGGAGGGATTCTGGTTCGGGCATGTGCAGGCTAGCATTGTGGGTCAGCTCTTTGGAGCACAAGGGTCCAGTGCTTTCGTTGTGCATTGATCGCCCATCATGGCTACATACACACAGTTTGGTCGTCATGGCAACGGCAACAGGCGAGCAGCTTTGACAATAGCCGACACTGTGATGTTCTCCACAATGCTGACAGCTCGTATCAGTCTCTTTTCTGCTTTGTGCTACATTTAGCAGCCAGTTTTGAGGTCTGTCGTCGGCCTCCCAAATTCCACCCCACCACCAGTTGTTAGTGGATCGCACGGACATCGTATCCGGGCAAGAATCGCATCCGCGTTCTGGTTTTGCGCGCCTTTTTTCCTGCGTGTTCATTAACACCTGGCTGAGCAAGTTTCTCGCCGTTCCCAGGTATCCGACCGAAGCCTGCTTTTGAAAATCTTTCTGGGAGGGGTTCTGAATTCCCAGTTCGCTCAACGAATCGTGCGTGAACCAGGTTAGTGTCTCCGGATCTCTGGAGGACGCATGCGCCGCGTTTTCATGCTGGCAGTGGAGGTATGCAACTTTCAAAGGGGTCAAAGAGTTTCCAATATCTAGACTTGACTTCATTTCAAATGCATTCTGGCTTCTTCCCGGGAAATATCTCTGCAGGAGAGACCACGCAGGCCTGGAGACCAGAGAAAACACGCTTATCCACGAGCTGTCAGTGCGCTCGTCACCGTCACTCGCGGACCGCGTGTCCCCTTGAGAAAAGTGTCCATGTGTGCTCATAGTTCTGAAAAATATGAAATGCGCTGAACTACATAAACTTAACGGAAATAGAACAAACAAGCTAAGTTACTTCCTTTAGAAGTGGATCGTTAAACACACTGTTTAGACTTCATTTGCATAAAAGTGCTCCTGTTTAGAATGTCACGTTTAAATGTCTATGGATGATAATGATATACAGAACAGTTTCTAATACAACCTAAATATGGCCTTATAAGGCTTAGCTGGTTAACGCAGCTAGTACCAAGCTTTAATGTATGGCTAAATGTTAGCTACAAAAAACTAAAACGCTCCGTTTTCTCATTCCTTTCAGCCCTTAACACCATCCATGAGTACTGATAAATATTTTCTGGGGTAAATGAAAGAGTCCATGTCGTTTAGGCTGTGTTGAGTCCGAGCCGGCTCGTGCGAATAGCTTCAGCGTCCATATTGACCGCAGTGTTAACGCCAACTGTGCTGTCCTGAGGAAAAGAACACCAATTATTTCGGTTTGAAGGGACTGTAGAAACAGCAGAAGGGAAGGAAAGGCATTTCGAGTTGGTGTAAGAGTAAGATAGGCTGGTAAACTCCAAAGGAAAGCTTGAAACAAAAGCCATTTTGATGATTGAGTGGAAGCGAGCGTCGGTTCTTCAACTGTCAGTCTTGTCACCTCAATCGAGCCCAGCTACCGCGTATTCGGAAGAAAATACTGTAAGGTGTAGGAGAAAAAACGGCAGTACCATCAAAATCGAGTCAAAGCGGTCTCCTTAATGTTACACAAAAGTAGTTTCACTTTTAATTCGTTTTAAATAGAAATACTTGGTATTCGGACTCGTTGACGTCGCCGTTTTGCTCGCTAGCCGCGGAGCTAAAGGCAAGCGGAGAGAGATTTCATCAGAAAAGCTGTAAGGGAGCGTCTCTAAATTTCAATAGCACTAACGCGTTTAGGGGACGTCGTAAAATTCCGCTCTCACGTGGTAAATTGATACGTGCGTTATATAAGATGTTCAATGTATGCCACGCGCAATGCACCGGCAATGCATACATAAATCCCCCAGGGTCTTCTAAATTTTTAATGCGATGCTCAGTTCATGCTTGTCCAACGAGACTTTCAGCACGAATTTGACAGATTCGTTTTCAGTTGTTTAAAGACGCTTTTTTGTGTGTGCCTGTGCAGAATCCCTCAGGCACAGAACTAATGCTTCATGATGAATTGACTGCAGATGCTACATGAAAAAAATAGAGCATATTTTCTCTACATATCAATGTGGACACATAGGCCAGTCTTTATTAAAGAAATAATCACAAGAGTTTTCCATTACCTGCTCTCTGGTAACCACAATGCTGGAATAAAAAACAGAAGAAACACCTAACTCTGGTCTAATTTATAGTTCTGTACTCTATTTTTCCCATCTTTTTGACGTGAAAGAGAATTGCATTTTATTCCCAGGTTGGAGGAATTATTCCCTGATTAAACCTACTCTCAAATGAATGTTTTAATTTGTTACATTAACATGGATAAATGAGAAATGGCATCAGAATTCTCTGGAGTATCAGAATAATGAGTAATGTGGAAGAACGTAGACTGTTCAGACAGGCAATTAAAGCCTTTATGATAAACCCCAGTCTGATGTAATTCTTACCTCAGTGTGAAGACAGACAAAACAGCATATGGGATAAAGTCACCGGTGTCTCAGTAAAGCGGATTGTTGTGGTCAGTCGTGCCCAACTGAGATTCAACATGGAATCAGTGTGAACGTGCATCTAAACAAGACTTACAGAAGTTTCATCATTTGACATTGATCATTGCAACATCTTTGTAGAGGGTTATGTTGTCCAACAAAGGCAAACCGGTAGCCAAGGCAAGGAACACACAGTATTCAAGTCAGTTTCCTTGTGCATTTATTAAGTGCAAATAAAGTCAAAAAACATGGTTTGAAATTAGAAGAGAAACAAATCTTTTCTAGAAATGGAATAAAGCCCATTTATAATCCATAAATCACATCAAAATTAGATTCTCAGCATTTACATATGACAACCCTATTGATTTTACTCACGTTCTCTTTAGTTATTAAAATAAGGGTCACAGATGTTATAAAAGTTCTATACCTTTAAGCCCAAACTTTTCTGCACATTCACAACAAACAGATTTTCCAAACGCTCAGTTTTCCATTATAGAGTTGGCATGCAATCATTTCCCAATATTTAAACCTCACACAGTAGTGCCCTTTGGCAAAAAACACACAATCATTCATCATTTGAAAGATCAATACTTCATATCTGAAACTGAGCTGGTTTGGGTGGTTAGAAAAAGCTACGGAACAGTAGGGACTACTTTGACCTGAATAATAATGCCTAAATTTGCTTAAGGCTACTGGATTGTTAGAGCACCTCTACATACAGGGTTGCACTTTCAACTTGTAGGTTATTGATTTAAAGAAAGGAATTCAATAAAAGATTGAAAACAATTCCTGTTATTACGCATTTTGCTCAAAAACTTCATAGTTGTCTTATTTTTATTATTTTACACACTAAACATCAATTCCAATTGGTTAAACTGGACAATTTTATAAGAATCAGATTAAACACAATTTAAGGAAATGTCCAATTTCATTGTTTCCCCTTCCAACCTTACTGTGAGTTAGAAGACATTTCTTCTTCAAAATCAAACTGAGTGCAAAGTAAAGCAAATTGGAATGCAAAATCTTTAAGCATAAAATTTCCCAGGGGAAAAAAAGCTACTGTGGTATATTTAGCATTTAATTTACATGCGGTTTTACATAAAAAGGAGGAATGGAAATACTGACAGAACTACAGTCTAAAGCTTTAATTTCACTCCCCCTTTGAAAAAAAGAACGAAAATTAACCAATAAAACTTGGAAAAATATGAGGTCAATGTACTTGACAAACAAATGCAAAAATGCAATATTTATCCAGTAGCAAATTTTACAGCATGCAAATCAACTTTTCAAATAGAAATTTCCTTGTGTAGGTGTCATTGTTTCTTGACCCGGAAGTCAAGTCCCTTTGAAAGCCTTTTCGCATAAAAAGTTGACTGCCATTTTAGAAAGAAACAAATGATAGAGGTTTTATGTAAAGAAATAATCCATATTCCTCAGGGGTTGTCTCAGTTGTTCAATATACTGTACATGCAATTCATGTTTTTGTTTTTATGCACCCACCTATTTCACACGATCAAAAATCTACATTAACTCTGTTCTGTGTGCCATTTTCACTGCAGTGGTTATATGAAGCAAGTTAATTCCACCACGGTTTCAAGCCAAAGACTTATCAAGTGTTCCTCCCTTTTTCATGATCAGGTAAATGCCACAGGCAATGTGAAATTACCCAACTTTACAGTACAAAAGCGGCCCACACTATTAATTTTAGGTAAATCTGCAAAATCTGATACAAAGAGACATAACTAATGTCACAAGACACAACATTGCTCAAAATTGAGCCACAATAGAGAAACATCTTAAAAAGAAAATAACTTAAATTTCCAATAGCATCCTCAAGACGACAAATGGGGCTTTAAAGTTTCATGGACCGCAATCTTCCAGAAATCCCCCAAAAATATGGCGCATGGAAGTAATTTCATCGTTAAATATTCTTTTTTGCCAATCCTTGTGTCACCAAATGGTTTTTGTCCCATAGTGTTACCAAGAACTGCTTCTGGTTCACATGGTGCATGGTACCCCACCAGAACAGTATCAAGTGATGACACTCCATCACCGAATCTACACTGATCCTGGGTTAAAGAATCAACAAACACACACCCCCACTGGGGGAAACAGCCTTCTGAGCAACTGGGCATCTCCAACTCCCGACCCATAAAGCAAAGACAGACACAAATACATGCACACTGAAAGACACAAGTGAAATCCTTCATTTCTGGGCATCTATACAAGCGCTAGCGGTTTATGTCGGAGCCTCTAGTGCCAAGCTGGTGCCAGTCCACCCTGCGATGGCCAGGGATGAGGTCTTTCAAATGGATGATGGTTTCACCCAGCAGGGTGTTGTCCCAAAATGCTCCCTCATTCAGTACCCGCAGGTGAATGGTTCTCTGCTGCAAATCGCCACGTGGGATCTTATCATACACCAGCTGAAACAGAGACAAAGGGATTTCACTCAGGACGATTCATAAAAATAAAGTGCAATAGTATCCACCCACTATTTCCACGGCCTTGGTTCCGGAAGTAATTAAATCTTTTTAAAGAATTTTAAAAAAGTCTCTTTTAGGAGTTAAGTCCACATGTCCAAAGCATTTTTATCTGTTTTTTTTTTTGTTGTTTCAGTTTAGAAGGTTTTTGGTGGAGACACTGCCTATAAGCCATGAAACAAACCAACAAGCTACAAGGTTAAAAAAAAAAATCATTTGAAACAAAAGAATTGGACAAGAGACAAAAAGGTACAAGACTGAACAATTGGAGAAATATAAAAAAATGATTTAAAGATGTTAGATGTTATGTATATTAAAAATTATTATTTTTCATATACTCAACAAAAACATACCATATAAAAACCCACAGTTGGTCTATCTTTAATGATATTGGTCAATCTCTATGGAGATTGATTTTTAAACTGTCTAATCTAATAGTGACGTTTTCTCACCATCTCATTGTAAGTGGGGTTGCATGTTCGCCGGGCTGCCTTGGTCTTCCTTTTGCTAGTTTTCTGAGGGTCTGGGAGGAGGTACAATTTGACGTATGGATCAGGATCGGTTCCCTCCTGCAATGGTTGCTGAAGAAAGGTCCAAAACGCATTGGTGAGTGCCGACTCAACATGTGTAAGTGCATTATGTGCATATGATTAATAGCAGACACTCACTAAGCCTCTGATGTGCATCACCATAATGAAAAGCTTGTCGCTCTTGTACAGAATCGAGAGCTTCACTTCACCTGCCACTGTACCGGGCACAGGAGCCCAGGACACATCTGGAGAAGAGGAACTGGATTTAGTGTGGGTTTGGCCTGCAAGGTACACTTAAGGTGGATTGAGTAAATAAACTAATTGGATTTCCAGAGCTCAGACTGACAGGACTGGAACCTGTTGAGCAGAGACGCTTTATCACAAATCAGATAAGGTGACCCGACAGATGTTATGGCTGCCACAGAGCAGCTTTTACTCATGATGACTCTTTCAATATTTAACTAGTGATAAACACTCAGGGTTTGATCTAGGCAAGTGTTTACAAAATGTTTGATGCAAGCCCGCTGCCATAAGGGTGGTGTCGGAGTTCATTTTGGTCGCCTTACCCAGAGAGAAATACAAATGCCTGGTTTGATTCCATAGACATGCAAATAAGATGATCCCTTTGTGAGGGACCACTTTCCTAAATATAAAGCCAGATATACAGTATAATGGCATGTATAAACTCACATTTATACTGCGTGAGCAAACAGCAAGATGCTGTTCGCAAAATTAAATAACTGGATTTTAATATTGTCACTGTACCCAAAAGAATATTGATTAAAATAATTTCTTGAAAATATTTACTTTGTTAAAAAGAAATTTTATTCAGTTGACAGTTTATTTGCTCTTAAGATTTATACATCTAACAGTACACTTTAAATGTGTAATATACATAATCTCAATTTCAGTCTGTAGAAAATTAAATTAACACTGTTTTTCTTAGATCTGAGGTTTAAAATCCCTTGTGTCAGTGCATTGGCCTAAAGTTGTTTGATTGCAGGCACATTACACTAGTGGTTAAAGATAAGACTCTGGATAAGCACTGGGTGTGTCACTCAGTCACAGTCACATGGACTGCAGCTGACTGGCCCAAATAGACATTTCCTTTACACTAACTCATGATGATTGACTGTGATGGCAGGTTGAACTGCATGAACTTTGAATCCATCATATACAAAAGTACGTGCAAGTAGAGGGATTCATAATAAGTGTATGTAGGTGTGTATTAGACAGATAAGGTAAAGAAATATACCTGCTGGTTTATGGAGTGCGTTAACAACAGTTCCAACACTTCCTGTCCGCTCGTCTCTTGGTAGAGGGTGAAAGAAGGTGTAGATCAGATCACACTGAAAGAAGAGAGGGTAACATTTCTGACTGCAGTTAACTCATAAGCAGGTGTAGTCACAGCAATAGTATGGATGCCATGCGATCTGGTAGCATTCTTGAGACGCAACCTAAAGCACAGCATAGCTAAAGTGAAAGCTTGCATGGCCTATCAGAGCCCGTCTTGCCTTAATAGGCCTGTGGGTGGACGGTTTCACAGAACATGGCTGATTTCCAAGAAACATGCCAGTTAAACTGAAACCATTTACATGACTTACTGCAAGCTGCCCACATTTCTTATTATTATTGAAATAAAATAATGGTGGTGTGGTTAGTGGACGTAAACATGCATTTAACATTATAAAAGTTCACTTTCATTTTAAAATACACTTCTTTAAAATTTGGTATCATTGAATTCATCCTGGCTGAACTTTAAATTTATTAAAAAAGGCATTTTTAATGTTATAAAAGATTAATTTTAAATAAGAAATTATATTCAAAATCAAAATAATCCTGGAAAATAATATATATATCTGTTTCAACAAATCAGAATATTAAAATGATTTCTGAAGGATCACGTGGCACTGAAGACTGGAGTAATGGTGATAAAAATTCACCTGTCACAGGAATAAATGGCATATTCAAATATATTATTTTAAATTGTAATATTTCACAATGTTGCTGTATTTCTTTTTATCAAATAAATGCAGCCATGGTGAGCATAAGAGGTTTCTTGAAAAAAAAAAAAAAAGTTTAAATTTTTTTACCACCCCCAAAGTTGAGTGTTCATAGATATAAGAGGAAGAATTATTAAGTATAAAGACAATGATGAAAGTGGCTCAAATACCTCTGCCACCTCATGAGCAGCATGGATCAAATGCCAAACATATCCATTCAGCTCCTCTTTCCTTCTGTCTGCCAGGGCCTCCCCTCGAGAGCGACCGATCAAAAAGCGGCTGGGGAAGCTGTGGGAACATTACATTGTGAGGGGTGTGAAATTAAATGAAAATCACTGCTACATGTGGCATGTTACCACAAACATGGTCAGGGTCCTGTACACCACCCTGAGGGGCTTCTTTTTGCAGTGGATGGTTGAACATTACATTGCTCAATACATTGATACTAGGCTAGCAGTACTGAGAAGAAATGTACAATGACCAGCTTTCATTTGGTTTCATAAACTTATCACTGATTTCAGACTAAAAATATCCACTGATAACGGAAACCTGCATTTGTTTCCACCACAGTCAGTAGTTTTTCATATCACTGAAGGTCAAGCTGTATGATGTGTATTCAGTATGCTTTTGATTCCATGTTATTATTCACCTTTATGTCAGGTTTTAAAATTGTACCTGGGTAGTTTTGAGGAAGGGAAGATGAGCTGCAGTTTACTGTGAAGTTCATGGAACTCCTCAAAGGTCCTCTGGACTAAAGTTGTAGACCCCGGTTGACCTTCCCGCTCCACTTTCACAACATAAGACTGCATGGAGGCATAAATACATTCACATGAAGATTTGTATGAATGATTATAATGTACTTTAAATGCTTTTAAAAGCAGTGGACTTACATAGCCTTTGCTTGGAGTATAGGTTTTGATGTGTCTGCAAACAAACAGGCTGCGAATGACACCGTCACTCTTTAGAGTGTAGACGCGTGGAGCAAATGATAGAACAGGACGCTCCTCGGAGGATGCAAACTTCATTTGGGCCAGGTTATGGATGAAGAAATTGAGTTTGGTAGCCACACTGCCAAGACTTGACTCAATCAGCCTAGAAAAGGGAACAAGATTAAGATGAAGGCTAGAAGACAAATGGATTCAAAAGGACAATGGACATAACTTGTAAGTTTTCTGTAGAGAGAGTAGGCTTGCTCTGATAGTCGGTGTTGCAGGTGTTCAGGCAGGAGTCAAGATGACTGACAAGATGATGGCAGATGATTTGGTTTCAAACCAAAATGTAAAAGCACCTATTTGAGTGAGGTTGTCATTGTACTGTTTTGTTGTTGTTGTGTTTTTCATTAAGAATAAAAGGCTAATGAATCCACCAATCAAGCAAACCACCCCTATTAGCGCTAATTCTAAACCGAAAGTAAAATGCGCGGCGAACTGTCATTTACACCATCACATCCCTAGTAGAGTGTGGCGCTCCGTATTAGTCCTAGTTCTCCATAACTCTTTGCTAAAAGAGTGCTTACTGGCACCAAGGGTCATTTGAATTGTTCCTTTTGCACTTGAAGTCCATAAAGATCTCACCTGGTGAAGTGCATGGTGGCATCGGCTTCTGATTCATGTGGTCTCAGAGCATCATAGACATACTTCAGATCATCCACATCAGACAACTCTGGTATCCCACTGGACAGCATCTGCACACAGACACAGAAGAATACAATGCATTCAAATAACAGGCAAACGATAAAGCAAGCCAGAGAACATTACTTAACCTCAACTCAGTTTGTACATTTTGTTTTAGTTAAATGCATTCGCAAAGGAAAGACCAGTATGTGGTGTTATCTGGGAACTCACCAGGCCAAGCAGGTTAAGAAACAGATGTGCGTGTTTCCGAATGAGATTGTAGGCCTCACAGCACAAGTCCACAAAATCATGAAAACGGCTGGATGGCTTGTCACCTCCATTGATGACATACGCCATGTCAGACGTAAACACGAAAGGAGCCCGGTCGCTGTAAAAAACAGGATGATTACAATCTGTGATAACATTTACTATCAACAGCCCAGATCTGGTCTACCTCAAAACACTCTTATAAAATGGATAGTTCCGGTCCTTGATTCTGATTGAGCCATGATCGAAGCCATTGTAAATTACTCTACAAACATGCACCTGTGACCTCCACTTCGTGTCGTGCCTAATGGCCCTTAGCTGTTCTAAATTCACTTAATACTTTATTCAATTCCTTTGGGAGGAAGCAATGTGAAAGATTGCTGTAACTCATATTTGAACTGTTGTCTTGCAGAACAATGTACATCAAAATGTGGGGCATAGGAATTCTTTTTTTCAGTGTTCTTACCGTTTGATGTTCCCAAACATCTGTGCATGCCCCAGGAATTTGCCAAAGTCAATGTGGAACATGTGTCCGCTCGTCTTCAGCATGATATTGTCATTGTGTCGATCGCAGATGCCAAGAATGTATGTGGCCACACAACAACCAGCACACGAATATATGAAGTTTTCCACCGCCTGTGAAAAAGCAACAGAATTCGATTTTAACTAACCACTTTGCGACAGAAGGGCTTGAATCAAATCTCTAAAATACATTTTCACATTATTATTAGGACAGGCAAAATAAGAAACATGATGCAACCCAATGCAACTAAAGCAGTAACAGACTGACATTTTACAGCAAAACAGTTTGCACATACCATCTGGTTGAGCAAAATAGTCTTAAATGTACTATAAGGATACTATACAGTACCTTTTCATACTCATCCTCAGTCGGGTTGTGTTTCTGCAGCCAGTCTCCCAATGTCCGGTCCTTAAAGGAACCAGTCACTCCATGCTCAACCTGGATCTTCCTCAGGGTTTCTGCACTTGGAATCATCTCTACCATGCCTACACAAGGGCAATTAGGAGTTATGAAAATACTTCCATTCGCATACTTAGAAATTCATATTTTTTACAATCATATTACGGTTTAAACAACATTTGGGGCAAAAAGTGTCTCAATTGGAGAGAAAAAAAATGTTTCAGAGATATAGATTCATTTTTTCATTCATTTTTAAATTAAACAACCTTCAGGGTCATGTATATTTTTGAAATGTTCAAATATAAAATCTAAAGTGCTCCAGGTATTCAGAAGGTGAGGGAACAAAAATATTTCTAATATGTTTTCTTTAAAAAAATTTTTATAAAATGTTATTTATTTGTATGTATAATATTTTAAAAGAATGTAATCTTTAAAGGGTTACTTCAGCGATTAGCATTAAGCTTTGTATCAGTAGAAACCCAGGAGTATATTCAAATTATTGTACTTCCCCCCCTCATATGACCCTGAGACGAGAGAATTACGTATTTTATTTCTGGAAAAATTCCTCCGATGACGCAAATATCGTCATTGGAGGAGTTTTTGGCCAGAGGCTGAAGACTACAGCCAGCAGGAGGCGCTATTTCCACATATTTCAACATCACACTCACAGCACTCGGCTCGCGGAGCTGCGGAGATTCATGTAAACGGAGCGGTGGAGACCAAAGTGAGTGTTTTAACTTTTAAAATGAACTTCCTATGACAGTTAAGCTTCCAAAGACATGAACTGAACACGCGCCAGCCTGAACACGCACTGTGAATGCAGCCGCAGCCGCGAATCTCGCGATTACCTCCGCTCATGTGATAAATGTAATCCGATCCTGCTGCGTTTGTGCCGTGAAGCTCAATCGGTTCACTCGCATTATATCTAACAGACACGTTCAGTTTTTAATTGTAGTGTCTCTAACTGAACTGATTTTCTGAAAATGAACGCGGTGGGCAAGTGATCCAGTAGCCGACTAGCCGTGCCTAGAGTAGGGCAGTGAAGCAGTGCGTTCTGGGATTTGTTGTCTTTCATCCCCATGAGACAAAAATAAATTTTCTGTGTTTTATCAGTCTAGAAGAATATAAAATAATTTCACATTTCTACTACATTAATGACCCAGTTTAAATACAGATTCATCTTCCCAGCACTGAAGTACCCCTTTAATAAAATATATATTTGTCAAATCAACAATAAAATCTACTGTGAAATTACACAGTAGAGAGCTCTATAATCTAACATATGGGCCAATTACTTAAAACCTTATTTGATCTCTCATGTGAATTATGTAATTTACTTGAATTTACTAACAATTGATTTAGTATTTGGCATAAGAGTGTTTGCATATGGTTTATAAAAAATAAAAAACCTTAAAAGAAAGAAATGGTGATTCTAGGTGGGAAAATATTGTAGAAAATGTCTGACACTGATGAGGTCATAAACAGAAAACTTGACGCTGGAGGATGGATGTTTACCTCTGCCCCGTCCCGTAGAGAAGCAGCGGAAGATGACCATCCTCATGTCAAGTCCCTCCTGGATCCAGATCTTATTCATGATCCGAATGATCTGCAGCGTCAGCATGTCTTGCCGCAGATCATCTCCAGCCTGAGTGAGAACACACAACCATAAACCACCAAGACAACATCTGGAAATAAAAAAATAAAGTGTAGAACCGCTGATCAATAATGCACACAGACACAGGGGTCTGGAAGGTGGTACCTTAAATATGACGTTGATGTTGTCTCCCAGAGGATCCTGGTTCTGGAATGAGAGCTTGAGGGGCACTGCATTAGAGTTGAAGTAGGAGCAAGACTACATGAAGAGAGAATGAAAGATATACGTTTTGTTTCTAACATCTTGACAAGAGCAATACAATGACTTACAAATGCTTGATGTAGATTACATTGGAATTACATTCTGTAATTACCTGTATGTTGATACCCTTGACAAGCAGGCCTGGGTTCAGAGGAAGCCGACAACTACTGTTCAAACAGAAGAACTGTTTGACCTCCTCTAGCCCCTCACGGAGAATAGCCTGAAAACCAGACAAACCATGATTAATGTGCTGACCAGACGGTCCAGAGAACGTTAAAATACCCCTTAGGGATCAATAATCAGTCTTTGGCACAGACCTGTTCTTTAAAGCTAAAAATAGTAAGAGCATTGCAGCCATCAACTAAATGAGAAATTTAGAAGCCAGACCTGTTTAGAAAATTACTTTTGTAGGTCAATTGTTCTCATTAGAAAACTGGGCACTGATTGGACCTTGTGAAATGGAGGTTAATACTAGAGGTAAATGAGGAAGAGTGAATCTGACCTGTCTGGATGAAGGCGAGGCATCTCTGACCCGCTGGGCTACTTTAGCCAGAATGTTGACCAGCCAGCCTTGCCGATCAAACTCTTCCCTCAAACCTCGACCAGAGCAGCAGAGAAGAGCCGCCAGCAGATACTGATACCTCACGCTAAACTGAGAGTCCTGAAGAGTATCTTTCAGCAACCTACAAAGAAAGAGACAAAGGAATGATACAACAACCTTTTAATTAACAATTTATTTCCTTTTGAACCAATTTATATTGACTGCACATTTACAAAGAGCAATTTCTGTCTAATGAGACTGTTTAGATGTGAGCACAAACTTGTACATTTCTTGATAGGTTTTGATGAGATTCTTCATTACATGATTACATTGTGACAATATTTTAAGGAGCATTTAAGCACCCAATTTGCATTACTATAATGCATTTGTCATTAACATTTTTAAAATGATGATTCTTATTACTTTAATACAGTAATTTTTCTTTTATTAAAAAAATTAAAATGTAACAAACTAATGATTTTTTTATTAAAAGGCAATGCAAATAATGCTAAAAAATTACATATGAAATAATTTTATAGTTATAAATATAGTTGTAATAGCAAAAATATTTTGCTAATGAAAATCATTTAAAAATGAGACTATACCAGGTGCATTATAGTGCTTTAATACAGTAATTTCCCCCTTTATTAGTAAATTTTTTTTTAATTAAAAATCAAAATGAATAAATGTAATGATTATCAATTAAAATGCAGTGCAACAAATGCTACAATGTATAAATATATTATAAAATTTATATATTAATCATTTTTTAAATATTACTGTAAAGCAACACTTATTGTCTTTATTGCTTAGCTTAACTGTTCTGAAAAGAATGTCAGTACAAAAATCTTTATTTTGTTTTATTTTTAATTATTTTGTAATTAAAATAAATATTTTCAACAAAAATATTTAATTTTAGGGGTAAAATGTAACCATATTCATAAAGGTTTTGACTGCTCTAAGTAAGAAAATGACTGCATCTGTACAGCAGGTGGAGCTGTTAGCCGATCTACATGTGTAATGCATTACTTCAATGCTTGATACTTTGTCTACACATATTAAAGACGCTGACAGGTCGAAGATTCAAATATCATCACACGAATGCATCAGTTTAACACTGAATGTGAGAGTATGAGGCAGCATGACCCGATTACGCACTGGTTTAAGAATAATCTAAGAGTAGAGGACACACCAGAATAGGTAGTGAGCTATGCGCACATCCCCGATGGCCCTCCTCAGCAGAAAACGCACAAGGTGACTGTCCAGATAACACTCGTACTTCAGCGCCTGCACAAAGAGAACGTTTTAGAGTGATTGTTGGATGAAGTGTTTGATGGGGAGGGAGAAATAAGAGGGTGAGGGAACAAAAAGAACAGAAGGTAAAAAGAAAGCCAGGTAGGATATAAGCAGATCAAGGTCAATGGGAAAGGAGGGAATAGAGTCCCAGCATTAAAGGAGGAAGCGTGATACAAGGCCTTTGTTACCTGCACTAACTGAGGAAGGAAGTCCAAAAGCTCAGGATCAGAGATGGAGTCCATCCACTGTACCGCAGTCCGCCTGCACTCCTGATCTGGAAACCTGGTTTAAAGTGGATGTTAATTCAAAAATGATGGTGCAATAAACTACTATAAAAGCACTATCCAGATTATTTTATCCATATGAATAAATGCAGGTTATAATGACCATAAATGACTGACATATATTGGATGAAATAATATACACAGTAGTAGTGATAATCCAGTCTAAAATGGTTGATCAGTTAGGTCAAAGTTAACTTGGTGGACCATCTTGGTCAACCTAGTAGGAGTTGCTAGATCAAACCTTGTGGCTCTTGGTTGAGCAGATTTGATTTAAAAGCTTTATTAGTGTTAAAAATCGAAATCAAATCATGTCAGTAAACGTCGAGAGATATCTGCACTCCACATGTGCTCTGCTGGACAAATCTAAAAGGTCAATTCTTCATGGTCTACTCAAATCAGCCCGACTGCCAGCCGTTGAAGGACAGTCAAGCTCTGCTTAGCCTCCAGCTACACAACAGAGCAAGCTGTTGCCATGGTTACCATAACACTCACGTGGCGTTCAGCAGGCCTAGGGCGTCCAGGTGGTTCATGCATTCCCACTGGCGGAGCAGGGCATAGATGTCAGGCAGACATGCCCACTCCCAGCTGGGTGCGCTAGCCAGGACCAGCGGCAGACGACTGGCTTCCGCATGGCAGAAATAACGTTTCTCCCACAACAGACGCCGGTCCTCCGGAGTCAACCTAGATAAAGGGAACAGCAAGATATTTAGCTAATTTTTTTTTATTTATGAAAAAAAACATTAAAAGAGGATTTTTTTTGTGTTTTAGCACAGACAGTAAACAAACTTGCACAGCACTTAACATTAATAATATATTAACAATAAATATTCTTACACAAACTTAATGGAATATTAACAATAAATTCCATCCATCGCAGACCTAGTGATAGACACACGTGAGCTCAAGCATACTGCAAAAATAACATGCTATGCTGGAAGACATCGCAACCCATCATCTACACCTCAAAAAGGTTTGCAGCCTTTCATCACAAATGCTATCATTATCAGATTGTGTTATCGTGTTTTTGGAAAGTTTAAAAGGAAGCAAATAAATGCAGCCTTGGTGAGCATTAGAGACTTCAAAAACATTAAAACATTTTAACCAACGCCAAACGTTTGGACTGTAGTTTAAAATTGAGGATTTTTCCCTTTATGCCCTTTTCATCACTAATGGGGGGGGGAAGGAAGGAAGAAAAAAAACACTTACAAAAAGCACCTCACAATGGTTTGCAACCATCATCTACATGCTATCAGTCAAAAAACACAACTAGCCAATCTGATAAAGCTTAAATGTGTGCAAACTTCCTATCTTGACAAAATGAAGATGCTGCTAATACAGCAATTAAGACAGTAAAGCATCTCCAGGAAGGTGTCAGTGTGTGGGCTCTCACTGCAGTAAAGGATAGAAAATAACCACACTGACTCTCAAGGCAATTTATGCTGCATGTCTTCTACACTGATGTACCAAACCCTGAGGAAAACACTCCAAAAGGCTCTAGTCCAAGGTAAACTGTACTGTTTTTGATTAATATTTCAATGCACAGAGGGGACTGACAACTTGCTATAGCCTGTAAAAATAATGATCAACACACCATCAACGCTTAAATACTTTTGTAATGATGTGTTGAGGTCTTTCATGCTGCTTATCTTAACCCTTGTTGGATGTCATTTGTTAAACATACCCATGTTATCGGCAATGTTTAGCTAGCATGTTTTTCTGCTGGCTTATGAATTCATGTTGGGGAGTGGCTTGTTCCTCTAGGGATGACAGCCGTAGGGCAGGACCCCAGATCAAATTACCTCTGCGCCTGCTGGGCCATAACCATACAGAGTCATCAGACTGCTCAATATACTGGGGGAAGGGTTGTGAATGCTTCATACGGTCACACCCACGCTCTTCAAAATGCAAGCATGACTGTCGTTAGATGACTACATATCCCACAATTCACAAGAGGCTTGAGTATTGATTCCTGGCTGCAGCTGCCCGAAGCAACCCTGAGGCCCTTCTACAAATCAATCGGTATAGAAAAGGACAACCAAATGGACGTGAGCTAATGCTAAATTTAATAAACAGGGTAAACAGACACAGATTTGCACGGTTTCTGAAGAAATTGTGGGATGTGCTTGCCAATTTCAGACATTCTACTATCGTTGTTGGGAGTGGTTGCCAGGGTGTTCTGAATGTTTTCTAGCATGTTACTATGCAGTTGCTAGGGCGCTCTGGGTGGTTGCTTATGGAGAGCCCATCAAAAAGTTTCTATAATATTCTGGTCCCTATACAAGACTCAAGTCACTCCTAAGTACACCTTTAGTTTAATTTTTTGGAAATAAATTACTTTTCAATTGATCAAAAGTAATGGAAATATTTTGTAACAATATATAATTTATTTACTATTTCAAATACACATATTACAGGTATAAAATTACATTTTAAAATGGAAAACAGTTCCATTTTAAAACAGTACTTCAATGTTTAAAAGTCTCTTATCCTTACCTAGGTTGCATTTATTTGATTAGTTTTTAAATGTCTCACTAATCAGCAGTTTATGTTTCTGGCTTTTGCTTTTACAATTGACAAACTGCATGAAAAAGAGAAAAGAGTTTAAACATTAACTCTCCGCTGACAAGCCAGATCAGAGAGTTTTACACCCAGCTCAAATGCTCAACCTTTGATCCGAGAGCTGGAGACAATATATGACTGAATATTTCCAGGCTGGTGTGGCTCCACGTTTTACACTGTTGCTCAGAGGCTGTGGAGCTCTGAAACATTTGCTGCAGAGACCGAGAGGAAAAACAGCTGAGAGAGGAGGAGAGGAGGAACAGGGCCAGTTGAGGAGGATCTCCACATCAGCTGTCTAAAGCTATCGGTAACAAAGTGAGTACTGTACAGCAATAAAGGCCTGATCCATGAAAACACAATAAGGTTAATCTATTTAATATAACAAATTACTTTTTATGTTTCTTTAGTATGCATTATATGACCACTATATCATTTGATTTAAAGGGATAGTTGTCATCATTTACGCACCCTCAAGTTGCTCCAAACCATAGTTTCGCCTCCATACTATGGAAATTTTCATCAGAAGAAAGAAATTCCTACAGGTTTGGAACAACTTGAGGATTGAGTAAATGACAGTATTTAAATTTTTGTGAGAACCATCCCTTTAAATTCACTACCATTCAAAGGTTTGGCGCGGTAAGATTTTTCAATGATTTCTGGAAGACATCTCTTATTCTGCATTAGGACTGCTTTTATTTTAAATCCAAAATATCAGTTTTCCATTTTAATATTATAAAATGGAATATTATTTAAAAAATTAATAATATTAAAAAAAGCTTTTCAGCATCATTACCGTACCTTCAGTGTCACAGTATGATTCAGAAATCATTCAAATATGCTGATTTGGTTGATTTAGTAAAATTTCTTATCAATGTTGAAAATAGTTGATCAATGCATAAAACTATGCGCAACAGTATAAATTACTTTAAAAATAAATAATTTGCCGCAAACATTTGAACTGTATGTTAAGTCATTCACACAAATAAAGGTTTAAAATGCATAGTAAGAATTCTATTTTATTATATTTAACATTTAATTCTCCAGTCTTAATAGTGTGCGCAGGTTCTCATTTCCTGTTTTCCTCACCCTCCCCCACCACCAGACTACTGTCCTCACATCCCAAACTTTCCAACTCCACGTGAACACCGCAATTCCTCCCACTGCCCTTTGAAATGAGGTGAGAGATGAAAGCAAACAGGGACACAGAGGACAAAAGGAAGTAGGAAACGTTGTACGTTATCCTTCACGGAAACGAGGAAAGATCTGACACCGACTGCTACTGCTTCATCCTCTTGCTTATGTATCTGAACTCCTCAAAATCCCTCTGAGCTTGCTCAACCTCTGTTCCAACACAGATATGCTCATTTGGGAGCGGAAAAGTGATTTCATGCTGCGGGTCGCTGAAATATGAATGATGAGTAACGACAGCTGAATCTGAATTTGCATGAGTTGGTTATATGTGGTTGCAGCTACACTTAAGCCATCCTTGTCCTGTAGAAGATGCAGTTGTTATAGCCTTTGGTTGAATGCAGTGGGTTGATGTACATATACAAAGCAGCTTAAATGTTTAAACACCCACTATTTGCAGTAACATTGCATGACTGAGCTAGAATAATCAAATGAGATGTAAATTATTTTTAACTCAAAGCTCACAAAATTAGCAAAAACCTAAGAACCATGAAGCTTTCTTAAGTCCTCTTCACCTAAAACATTGGGCTGGTTCTGATTCAGCATTCTCAGCAATGCTAATAAAAGCCTAAATTCAATCTGTTCATCATATAAAGCGATCATGTTCCTTCAGAGATTTTGGACTATACCACTCAAATCATTTGGACTAGATTTACGATCCCTTTATGGACTTTTTAATGCAAAAACTGTCAACGGAAGGACAGAAACCGCTCAGATTTCGTTAAAAATCTTAACTTGTCGTTCCAAATCTGAAAGACTTGCTCATCTTCGGAACACATGAGGGTGAGTAAAATGTCAAGTTAAATTTTTGGTTGAAAAAACATTTAAATGTAACAAGTAATAAGAGTAACTAACTAAGTAGTGTCCGTCAAATAAATGTCTTGTTCTGAAATTAGGGCATTAGCAGTTTCCTTTTGGTTTCCGGGATTGGTTTACGCTGGTGCAGAATTACTTTTCCGGCCCAGAATTTGGTGGAAATTCATGGTTCTGGTGTCAGAGCCAATCCGTAACTATTCCATGTTGGGGAAAAGGGGCAATATTATCAAGAGATATGCAGTGTTGGTTAAAGGGGTACATCAGCGCTGAGAAGATGAATGTGTATTTAAACTGGGTCATTTTTGTAGTAGAAATGTGAAATAATTTTTGAATTTGGTGACTTCTAGACTGAGAAAAGCCAGAAAGTGTATTTTTGGCTCATGTGGATGAAAGACAACAACACCTAGAATGCACTTGCTTCGCTGCCCCACGAGGCCACTCCCAATGTCGCTGCTACTGGTTCACTTGCCCACTATGGCACCACCCCTACCGTTGTTTACATTTTCTTAGTAATAAAACCATTTAGTTCAGTAAGAGGACAGACACTACAAGTAAAATCTGAACATGTCTGTTCAATATAATGTGAGTGAGCCGAACGAGTGTCCCAGCACAAACGCAGCAGGAGTCAGATTACATTCATCACGAGAGCGAAGCAAGCGCGGCTGCGCCTACATTCACGCGCGTGGTCAGTCTGGCGCGTTTTTAGATCATGCCTATGGATGCTTAAAAGGTGCTCTAAGCGATGTCACGCGTTTTTTAGGCCAAAAACATTTTGCCACATACAGCAAACATCTCACTATCCGCCAGCTGCCTGTCCCCTAAACACACTGTAAAAAAACAGTCTCTGAAGTCCGCATAAACTCCACCAACGGCAACAAAAACACCCTGGTGCAGCCTGGACTACGAAGCATAAACAGTGCTCCAGCCAATAGTCGACAAGAATAATTTCCACCCCAAATCATTGTCGGCTATTGGCTGGAGAACTCTTTGTTATGCTTCGTGGTCCAGACTGCACCACTGTGTTTTTGTGATGTCGCTTAGAGCACCTTTAACTTTCATAGGAATTCATTTGAAAAGTTGAAGCAGGATCATTCGAATATACTACCGGGTTTCCACTGATACAAAGCTTAACGCTAAAATCGCTGAAGTATAAGGTAAGTATTACAAGGTACACAGCCAACTCACCAGAAAAGGGACTTTTTGTGCAACACATCCTGTAGTTGCCTCTGGCTGACCTGGTCCAGGCGGGAGAACTCATACTGGGGACTGAACTCTGCAGGAGCAGGGGTGCTGAAGCGTACTTCGAAAGAAGAAGTGGGAAAGTCCACCTGAATAGACGACAATGAGAGTTGTGTTGAAAATGAGAGAATGTTTAACAATGGAGGGTGTAAAAACACCCAGGAGAACGGTCAAAAGTAACAGTTATTAGCCTGAAATGAAAACTATTATGGCAAAACGGTTCTTCATAACTCTTTATTGTATTCCTCAGACAAATAGTGTATAGATAGCTTTTTTGCCCAATTAGGTTCTATTCAGCATATCGACATATTAAAAAGGGATTTTTAAAAACCTACAGGAACCATTCATAGCCAATAGCGCAAAAGTTTAAAATGTTTGAATGCATGCAATAAAATACTGTATATAAAAATAGAGTAACAGATAATTAAACTTTAACAAAGTAAAAGTTAAAAACTGTTTTTTGTTATATTAGTGTATTTAAATAAGTTGTTTTGTTAGTAAAAAAAAAAAAAGCACTTGATATTTTTCATATATATATTTAGAAAAACATTAGTATATGCAGGGACCGTGAACATTGAGTGGTGGCACAAATGCATTATTGAAAAGAATCATGGAAGTGGTCAGTATGAACAGATTCACAGAAATGTGTTCGACTAACAACTTTTTCTTCTGGATCAATAAAAACAACCTCAAACTTGCAAGACAAAAAAGGTCAAAACTGTCAATTCTAATATCACGATTCTAGGCCCATTGACATGATCACAAATGTTGCGTATAAATGTCATCAGAAAATAAATGCATTGCAAGTATTTCAAAATTTGATATAACACTCAGCCTTAATGGTTATCTATTATGTTTTTCATGGAAGGGTTGGGGATGTAAAGAAAACAAGTTTTTTTTTCAGCTAATGGGGTTGAAAGGTTAATGATCCAAAACAATGGCTAAAATTCAGTCACTGCTGGCATCAGTTTAACAAGAGTGCTGTAAGCCATGATAACTGCACCATGAACAGCTGAGGCCTTCACCTTAAGTTAAATACCACTAACACTAAATGTTAACCGTATAGATCCAACATACACTGAACTGAAGACATAATGAAATTACAACCATATAGACCCAGTGACAAAAACAACAGGGAATGATAGGGATATGTGGGTCTGCGTTTTCACACTTCTGTCAGTCCGGGTTGAAATCAGTCCAATCATTGCCATATGCCTCTCAGCATCACCCTTCATCCATTAGCAGAAGACACCACAGTAATGAATACCGACGTCCTTTATCCATTTCATGACCTTCGCACCAATTGTTTACCCATAAGGCAAGGCAGTTCACTCGGCAGCCATCTTGGTAGCACCCCTGGGCAGCTATTCTCTACTCAGGCAGACAACACATTTAATGGTTCACAAATAAAAGTGAGGTTGTGAGGGGTCTGCGCTTCATTTGTCGAAAAATGAAATCAGCCATACAAATTCAACTCATTTCTACTTGTATGGGGGTAATATTATTGAAGCAAAATCTTGACAATGGCCTATTTCAAATCAGCAATAAATAATAACAATAATAGCATTCAAAATGTTGCGCATTTACCTTGAATCAGATAAGCAAAAAAATCTCTTAAATTCTGGCAAACAATTTTGTAAAGGCTATATTACAATTCTACACTCTTGAGGGGCACTCGAATGTCTTTCAACTATTCACATTTTGTTATAATAATTTTAATAACTTACATACTTATATAGTTTTATCTCCCCCTTATACTGTGTAATAAGTGCATAGCGGTTTGGTTAATGCTCATTTATAAACTCCAGCAGTAGCTTACAATAATGAATTACCTGTTAAAAGTGGTTTGCCATGAATATCTAGAACAACCAGTAAGAATTTCAAAGAACAGTTTGAATCGAACAAAGAATTCAATAGAAAGAATGTGAAAAACGGGGTCAGGGAAATGAGCGAGAGAAAGCATCAGAGGATAGGACAAGGAAAGAAGGTAAGGGGAGCGAGCACACGTTAGGCAGTTTTAACGAGCCCCAGATGTGTCATTAGCACCAGATGCATCTTGGATGTGGGGCGGATTAACGGGCAGATTGCAGGGCCCGACTGAGGGAAATCTGCCACCTCACGTGCACTGAATAACCCCCGGCACCTTAATGAGGGGCAGATCCTACTGAATAGGCACAGGACCAGGCTTCGTTCCCAGTTTAAACTGCACAGCCCACTGCCCTTAGACAAAGCCGTGCCATTTGGGCACAAAAGAGCCCTATTGGCACTACTATGGGCTGGCTTGGCACCCCGAGATTGCAGAAAGAAGAACGGGGATTGTATAGGAGGAGGCCTGTGCGGAGGGTGGGAATTTCAGAGGCCCCGTCCGAGTGAAGAGAAAACTATACGCACATGCGATTTACCACACAGATTCTGAACAATACCACCGGGAAGTGCTGTTTACGCCAGTGAAATGTCATGTCTGAATGTGTTAAGATGATATTAACGCATGTGGAGGAAGTGGTGACTCAAGTGCTGAGGGTTGTCTGTGGGTGACGCGTCTCAGGTGTTTGTGACGATTGTGTGAGTGTGCGCGCTTAATAGACCGTTTTCTGCACTGCTGCTTAATCTAGTCCCATGTTTAATATAATGACAGTAGTGTAGATATATGTATTGTCTATTCATCGTTCAAAAGTTGGGTTAAAAAGACTTACAAATCAAGAATTCACTATGGAGTTATTTGACTCGTCGTAGTGACTCGCCCAACCACTGAATCTTTCAGAACGGTTACTGAATTAACATCCACATGCTCTTAACCACAACTTCAGTCATGACCCATTCAAAATAAACCAAGTACTATGGCTGCATCCCAAAAAAAAAAAAAAAAACACATACCTAGAGTACATACTTTTTAATAAGTGGTTATTTGAAACCGCAAAAAAAAAAAGTATGTCCTATATAGTATGAATGTGTATTATGAATGTAATGCTGATGTACTACATTCATGCTACCAGCGTCATTTGCGTCACTTCCCTGCTATTCACAAATCCTATCCTGTGGCCTCATGGGATAGTAAAGTGTCTATTGTATGCACACTTCAGAATCTCACCAGAAATAGAAATAGGTACTTTTTGCCTTCTGTTTTAGGAGTACTGTGAATTCGGACATAGTCAAATTTTTCACCTACTTTATAGGGAATTATGTGATTTTGGATGCAGCATGTGTTACTGTTCATAGAACTTGCTTCATTCCCACATTTCCATGAACACAACCCTTTTACTGGCAAAATTCTGGATCTTGCAAACAGTTCACATGTTTGCTAAAGGATATGTCAATAACTTATGTAAGCCAGCTTTTTTTTAATTGTTTAAACTTCCTGAAGATGGAAGTCAAAAGTACGAAAATGTACAAGTATGACACTATCTACATTAAGTAATTCAACCATGAAATGTGTGTTCAATGAGTCTTAATTAATTCTACTTCTGGATTTACTCTGCTTTAGATACAGTAATCTACTTTTCAATGCACCAATTCTGCTCAGGAACCACAATACACTTAAAAAAAAAAAAAAATGCTTGTTTGAGTGTATGTGGTGATTGTAGGCCGCATTAGACTTGCAGAAGTCGGCCTGTTCTGATCACCACAAATGGTTTACTATAGGAGGTGAGTATCAACAAAACTCTAGTGCTTAAAGAGCCTGTTTTCATGCCCTCCAGTATAACATGCACTCATAACATTATCACTAGATGACGCACGCACACACGCAAAAAGACTTACAAGTCACTGAACAAAATCAAGTAGTCACTATGGAGTGGAATTATTTATTAGAAATCTAATGACTCAATGACTGTGACAGACATTAATTCAGTGACCGGTCACTCTATGAACCACAAGTTCAGTCATGTCTGATTCAAAATGAACTAAGTAATATGTAACTGGTTATCATTTGTGATATCTTGATTTTATTATGATTTTGTTGTTGCATAAGAACAACTAGTTGTGTGTTGTCAGCCCCAGGCAAAAATGCTCAGGAAATAGTATATTTAGATGCATATAAATTCCTGCATCCTTTCTTTCACTCTCTGCAGAGCTACCTGACCTACTTTTAGGACATTTTGCAAGGACTGGGACAGTTCCTTCCTAAATTTCCACTAGCACATTGGCCTGACTCCATTACTGCCAAAGTTATGAGCCAAGCACAGAATGTAACCATTATACTCCTTTACATATAAATCTAATCATACATGCCTTCAAAAAAGTACTGCTTGTCAATTATAAACATCTTAAAGTTTTCCATGCACGTGTCCTCAATAGTTTGCTTTTGTGAGCGTATGCATAGATGACCTTTGAAAAAAGACAAATGAGATGGTGGTTGTGTTTTAAACAGGAAGCCTCTTTCTTAAGGTCTGATAAGGGCCTATTTGGCACGCTGCAACCTCCTGGATAAACGACAGATCAACCAAAATATAGGGGGTGAAGAAACACTATTTGTATGGAAGAGGAGTGTGTTGGGAGTAAACGTGAGTTTACATAGAACGTGGGTGTGAGAGTTATCTGTAATGAAGCAGGGCAATTGAATTGAGCAAAAGGCCAAACCTGAAGGATGACACTGTCTGGCTGGCTGAAGTTGGGCGTACTGGAACGAGCATTTCCACTGCCGGGAGTTGAAGGCCAGAGACCCAGCAGCTTCCTCCCACACGTCAGAACACTGAGGAAGAGAGAAAATAGGGTTCAGGGTCAGAAAACACCTAACATCCACTTATAGATGCACAAAACAAGCAATAACAGGATATGGACAAAGACGGAGTATATAAATACATACATAAATACTTGACCTATTAAGTACAGATGTTCTTGTGTTTATTTTACAAGCAATGGTAAATTTTTTGCTAGTAACGTTCTATGGACCCTGGCTGCAAACAAATCAGTAAGCAAACATGTGAACCTTCTTAAATTGGGCAAAGTCAATAACTTGCGTGAGCTTTTTATCATGGTGTGGAGTTTTTATTTTTTCAATTTTTTTTTGACAGTCAAGAGTCAAACTATCTGTCCAGATTTTGGGACAGAGGTGCCAGAACTGCCACTATGTCAGGTGACGTACATTCACATGTTAACGCAAAAGTAGGGTTGCCAGATAAAAAAAAAATAATAATAGCCTTGGCGGTTAAACATTTTGTTTGTGAGTACTAAACCAAGTTATCTTTTGTGTCTTCTTGTGTGTATTTAACCAGATGCGTGTCTTTATATATTAGATCCGTGCAGGAGGTCTTAAAGTGACAGCAGCTTAATAACCCTGCTGCCGCTTGTAATGAATTTTAATCAAACAACTAAAGACTATAACGTCAGTAGCACGCACACAATGAAAAAAAGATTGATAAAAATCATGATTTTCTTGCAAAAAAAATTGATGTGAACATTGCCATATCACCCACTCCTAACTTCATTTACACAGAATAGTTATCTACTTCTCAATACACAATTTCTCAAGAATTTCTTCACTGAAAAAAAAAGCACTTGCTTGAGTGTGTGTGGTGTTTGTAGACCGTGTTATACTTGCAAACGTCGGCCTGTTCTAAACGCCACAACTGGCTTGCTGTAGGAGGTGAGTATCAACAGAACTCTAGTGCTTAAAGAGCCTGTTTTCATGCCCTCCAGTATTACATGGACATTATCATTAATGATAAAAGCGCACAATGTGACCGTCGGCCAAGCAATAATAAAAAGAGATCGATCCATGCTTACTGTCTAAAGTTGAATAGGGGCATGGTGACCCAGCCCAGAGCTTCAATGCTGCGTTTCTGCTTGCTCTTCTCCTCCGCACCTCCAGGGGGCGGTAGAGGGGTGGCATATAGCATCACAGTCAGCTGTGACTCCCTTGGCAACTGGTTGATCTGGACGGGGAAGCAAACTCTATACATTGAAAAAGATAAATTAAATAATATAAATAATGCCAGTCAGAACCATGTTTTTGCAATGGCAATAGGTTTCTGTAAAGAATAAAATTTGAAATTCTCAGCTTGTTCTTAAAACTAAGAACAAGAATATAAACAAAAGTTTTTTTTAAACACCTACACTTAGAGTTATAATAGTACATACACACCTACATACATGCACCTAAATATATTCACTAGGATGGAGAAAACAAAATGGCAATTGTCTACCAAAATACACCAGAAGAACGATAACAAACTCTAAAAGGAGGTAGAGTACAAAAACAGCCACAGGAAGCAGAGATGGAAGAGCTATTTTAACATTTTACATCTGAAGTACTTCGTAAACAAACTTAGATCTAACGTGTTGAAACATTAGGCCATTTGTTTTCAACCTCAAAGAGATTGTATTCATAGGATTGTGTAGCATGTGTGGATTAGCATCAAGCTCACCTCTGGTCCCACACCACCAGGTGGAAGAGATATTTGCTGACAGACTGTTTACTGGTGTGCTGGGGGGCACACAGTTCCACCCCGCCGTGGGTGAGAGAACAGGACAGGAAGAAATTTTCATAGCTGTGGATGGGTTTTTGAAAGAGAGAAAGGTGGCATCAGCAAATGGCAGTTAAAAAAAAATAAAAATAAAATTTAACAAGCCAAAAAACACTTTTGGATTTTCGGAAACCAGATCAGTTAGATATGTGAATGATTTATTCAGCCTGGTTTTATGAGTTGGATCAATAGAATCCTCAATCATTCTAAGTAAAATCTTTTTAAGTCACAAATCAGACATTGCTACTTCCCTGAATCCTGACATGTCAAGATTTTCTGTCAAAACGGACTAATATTTCAAGTCTATATTACAACAGAGTAAGATTTATCTCAGAATTCATATGAACTATGTTTATGACACACTAGTGGTCATTTGAAACATAAAAACTCCAGTCTCCTTTCATTGCGTGGAAAAGAGTGAATTTACCTGGTATTTTCACAGGAGAAAGTAATTTGGATGGTGAATAAATTATGACAGCATTTTTATTGTCGGGTGAACATATCCTTTCAATTTCAAATTAATCATCTTAAGGCACCGACTTTAATAAAATATACTATACATAATTCAGGAGAGCGTGTTCATGTCTGCATTCGTTTTACTAATGACATTGCCATTACTGTGACTTTTGACCATGAGAAAGCCACAAAGTCCCGAGTGACTGGCATGACTTGCTTTATGCAGGTAGGTAGTTAAGATATTAATGCCATGTCTCTGTACAACACATCTCTTGTCAGGAGCTCATTTTCTACCAATTACATAAAAGTAAAACTAAAACAAGGTGATATACATGTACATATGATTGTAAAAAGGGAAGCTTTTTCTGGTAAGATTTAAATAAAACAAGTCCTTAACAAAGATTACTAAATTAAACGGTCATCTACCTGACATTAAAGGGATCATTTACTCAACCTCAAGTTGTTACAAACCCGTATGAATTTTCACTGACCACAAAAGATGATATTTTGAAGAATATGGTTAATGTTTAATGTTAACCAAACATTTGATGGACCCCACTGACTTCCAGGGTATGAAAAAAAGAAAAATACTATAGAGGTCAATCTTCATCAACATTCTTCAAAATATCATTTTTGTTCAGCAGAAGAAATACATTTATAACAGTTTAAAAAACAACAACTTGAGGGTGAGTAAAATGACAGTATTTTTGGGTGATCCATCCCTTTAAAAAGTAGAGCAGTCCAACAAGATATGTTTAAGAGAATGCAAAGTTGGCTCTCCATCTTTCAGAAGAAATGCCTGATTCAATCTTGAATGTTCTAAACCACACTGTATCCCGTCTACTTGATGCTTTAGAAAACAAGCCTTTCCTAACAGACATGCTTTTATGCTTGGGTTAACAAGCTCACTTAATGGTTGTGGAAACCTTGCCACCTTTTCCAACTCCTCTCTCCTAATCCCAACATTATCCACTGTTCTCCCACATCATTCAACTTCAAATTAAGCACTTAGAAACTCCTAAATGGGAAATTAACTCTCCTGAGGCCGATTTAAATAGAAGGAAAAACATTCCCAAGCTAAATGGAATACCAGAGAGGAAAGAAAAACACAAGTGAAACGCCAATGTTACCAATTCTAATACTGATCAGAGGATCCAGAAAAACACTCCAGAGGAAAAACCACAATGGTTATGGTCTCCTAAAAACATTTAACCATCTTCAAGATGGGTCAGTGTTAAATGGCCATTTGAGATCAGATCTGAGCCCCTTTAGGTTTGAATATGAGAAAGGAAGCTGATTATATATCAGCCCTGAAAAGAACCATCTGATTGACTCTAATTGCCTAAAGCAGATGGGATGCAGGGGAATGCCAGCACTCCGTCACCACTGCACAGGTGCCTGGTGTCCAGTCTGCCCTCCGCCTGGCCTCCAAAGGTCAAAGTTTATGCTGAGTTCCCATACATGCTCCTTTGTGATGGCTCCCTCCACAGTCAGCATCAGTTCCAGAGGGAGACAAAGAGCACTAGTCCAGGTCAATGGGCGGGAGAGACCATTCCTGTGCTGTGCGGGGGAGGGGACTGAACTGTATTGCTTTATCACTGAATGACTGGGCGAGGTGTAGTGACATTTAGGGTTGGCCAGCATCTGTCTCCATGCTGGTGGGAGTAGTTGTCACGGTTCTAGCTTAGGACAGAGGGTGGAGAGGACTGAGAAAAGGAAGAAAGACATTCTTAAAGTTCTCTCTGAGCACCGTAACACCAAATAATCCTGCTGGATTACCAAAGGGGATCAGCAATGTGGACAGCTGGTGTACAGCTGCATCTCTGATGCCTATTTCCACAATAGTCAATTTTTCCTGTGGTCTAATTTCCAAAATCCTCAGAATTCAATCTAAAAATACAACAGTCAGTTTTTGGATTTACATTTAAGACATTTTATTAGATTCTTATCTAGAGCAAAAGTCATTTGAGTCACAAATGAAACCCTGAATGTGATCAACAGATGGCCAGCATGCAATCTGGAATGCTAGTTGCTGGGAAAGAAGCACTTCCTATACAAATACAAACACATGCTATAAAGATTAATAATAGTGAAACTAAGGCAAGGTAAAAATCTATTTGGTCCATGTTATTTGCCTTAAAATGTTTTGAATATTTTTCTACTTTCAGTTTGTTTCATAGAAGTGGGGCAAATTGCTGCATGCAAGTTGATACCATGTAAGGTCTGTTATTAAAACCTGTCATTCCGGATTGCTAATCTGTTGATGTTTGCCAAGCAAACATGAACCTTCACTACTGCAAATCTGAACTCGTTCAAACCGACAAACCAGTCCACTTTCATATTCACCATCTACCCTTTTTATAAAAGTGTGATGTAAGAAAGAGTCATAGAAATATTCTTCACATTCCAAATGTTACAGTGTACACTACGGTTCAAAAGTTTATGGTCGGTAAGATTTTTGAAAAATCTCATGCTCAACAAGAATGCATTTATTTGATTAAAAATATGTATTTGTACTATATTTTTAAATAACTTATAATTGAATAGGTTTTCAAATGTAAATTATTTTCGTGACGTCTTCACTGTCACATGATCCTTCGACACTCAAACATTTTGTATTATCCATGTTGAAAACAGTTGTGTAAGTATAATCTTTTTTAAAAGATAGCACTACCTGGCAGCCCATGTGATGGGAATGCGATGAGCTGCAAAAACACTGAAGGAAAGGACGTTGGTGACCATGCCAGCTTCCTGTATGGGGGCTGTGGATCTGCTGCTGTGTGGCATGGTGTGGAAATTAGCATTGAAAGTGCTACAGTACAGCTCCACAAGATCCAAGATGGCTGCAGTCAACTTCTCTACAATTGTCACTGTAAGGGAAAAATAAAAATAGAATCTTAATCTGTATATAAACAGCAGAACCTACGAGTTTTTCATAATTACTACACCACTCTCTGGAATTTTTTTGTTGTTGCATGTAATGTTGGATGAAGCAGCAGCAGAATTCACATCAAAAGTTTAAGTTAAATGCGTCCGGCACAGGGCCTCATCTTTCCTGTTTATCCCTATCGGAGACCACAGACGTCATTCTAGGAAGGATGCTACATAAACACACTCTTCCAACAAACATGAAACACTTGGATACATCCTCAACCGAGTTACTCCAGGAAGAGGCAGACATTACTGGTCAAGTATGGACACACACTTGAGGTGAACAAACCTACATCTTAAAGGGGACATATAATGAAAATCTGACTTTTTCCATGTTCAAGTGCTATAATCGGGATCTGCATCTACAAACCCAGAAAATATGAAAAAGGACAAACCTGAAAAAGGATTAACTTCATTTTGGTAAACCTTTTCTACAAGCATGCAAAAACCAACCACCAGCTCATTTGTATTTAAAGAGACAATTTTAACAAGCTATAAAACATGATCTGTGGTGTAATGTGAGCTGAAACTTTACATACACACTCTGGGGACTGAGACTTATACATTTTGTAAAAATAATGCGTCTCCATTAACTAGATAAAAAAAAAAATTCTTACAAAACAAATAAATTATACTTTCACACACATACAGAATACTTTATACTTTTAGTGCGCGCAAATGTTTTATTTCATAGTCTGGATTACTATTAATCTAAGATGCCAATATATAAAGGTTGGGTTTAAAAGACTAAATGCTTCAGTGTGACAAAGACCAAAGAGTGCAATATGACCAGAAGCACTGTACCTCTGTTTTCTCTCTTCGCCAAGACACTGATATCCTATAAAGACGAACAAGAAAAAGACATACATAAGCATGCATACCAGATGAAGCTACACCCATTTCTGTAGTGAAAATGAAACTTGTAAAACCAAAAAAGTAAAACATGCACAGCATTTCTAACAGTTTTAAAGGTTAGCGGTTTAAGCAATGCAGAGAATTGTATAATCATTTGAGGAACTAGAAGCAGCAAAAGCTGCAGGTTTGCAGCACTGAGTCTTTGCTCACATGAAAGCAGCCAGCAAAAAAAAAAAACGCAGAAGTATGCATATTATATGCTTATGAGAGTTTTAGAATATTTCCCCATGTTATGTTGGTGACTAACTGTTCAAAGGTAGTACCTTCTGCACTTTAGGCTGTAGTCTGCAGGGGCAAGCTGGCAGCTGGTTTAGGGCAGCGGTGATGTCAGGTGTTTCAACAGCTGCTAGAGAAGTACACAGGGCCTTTACCGACTGCACTAACCGCTCCACATGCAATGGTAACTCCACCTGGCAAGTGAGAAAAAAAAAAAAAACAAATAGAAGGATGAATGAAGCCATTTCAAAAATCATATTGAGCATGTGCCTTTAAAATGATATATTTTTTAAATTAAATACTTTAAACATATTGCAGTATTTATTATGAATGATTTTTCTCCCTCTTGCAACGACATATCTTCTCTTGACTTTTCAGCGAGAGAGTGGGACAACCTGTCACTCATATGAGATCTCAATAGGAAAACCATAATCCCATCAATTCCCATTGGACAGTCACCTCTCCACTTAACTTTTTTTTTTTTTAAATGCATGCATTTTGCAGAAGAACATTTTGCTTTGGCCCTGAGTGACTATGCAGATGAATAACTAAAAAGAAAGAAAGAGAGCTTATCCTTCTGCTCATAAAACATTCACTACTAGGCTTAAGAGATATAACCAGTTTGGATGGAAAGAATCTCAAGCTGACTAGCTGAAGACATTACTGTAACTATACCCATTACTAGACCTGATACTTCCTTAAATAAATTCCAGTACAGCGCTACAACCATGTGGCCATTCACTATAACGCTTTACAATGAACTCCGTTAGAGAACTACATATGGTAATTTATCTGTTCAATAAAATATCTTACTTGTCTGTTAAGAAATAAAAATTCCATCTCCACATAGCTTTAGCAACATCTCAAATCCATCAGTTCAGCCAAGCCAATGTTGATTCTTGTTTTATTACAAGCTCTGTAGCATTCTCTTTTTGCCAGCAGACTCTCCTTAGATTGGCTTGCCTTTTTTTTTTAAATGGGTGACTTAGGCTAGTTGTCACAACAATTGAGAAAGGTTGACAAGGAGCACCCTATGCCACTCCCACAACATACACTCTTCAAAGTAAGCAAATCAACTTCTCATTTACAGATATGACGAGAGACGCATGGGCGTGTGACTCATGTACACAACTTCCCTCGAAAACCAATAATAGGCTTACCATAGTGAATCAAGGTAAGACAAAAACATGTTTTGGACGAAGGACTGATGGCGTTTTGACTCGTTTCAATAAGAACAAAAGTTGCATGGTGCCTTTTTATTATCATTATCAAACTATCTAAATTTTTGTAACAAGCTTACCTCTGATAAAAGAAAAGACTCAGCCTCATTGTGAAAGGTATCCAGGAGAAGAGTCAGTGCCTCCCTGTCACACAAATGAAAGTCAAAGAGTGTGGAAGATAAACCAGTCATGCAAACGACAGCCTAAACCTCCTAACCGTTATTCTTACCTGGTCACAGTTTGTTTGATTGGCCTCTCTTGCAGTAGAATATTGTGGTTCATGGTGGATGGAGTATCATCATCCTCAAGCTGTCAAATCAACAACAGCATTCAATAAATAATGCAAACATTTAAGAATTCAAACACCATTAACATCTAACGGGTCTATGGATCCATTAAGAAGCTTTAATATCCATGAAACAAAAGGTTCTTTAGAAAATTAATATTCTTCAACAGTTATTGCTGTGAAAAGGTATACCTTTATATTTAAGTGTATGTGCAACATCTAGGTGTCACATAACATGCATATATGCATTTTACTCTAAGGAATTGCCTGATGATGGACAAACATGCCTGGCGAAAAGTTAAAAAAATTTCAACATTCAGTAGGGTTAATACTGATTGCACTCATTCACACCTGTAACTCAATGTTTTATACAGACTTTCAAAAATGGAGTACACAAAGACTGTAGACTTCTTGGTGCTAAAAGGTCTAAAAATGTTTCCTACAGGTGTTTCCTGCAGATTCAACCGTTTAAACAATAAAACACATTGGGTAAGTAATCCATCTGCTGTCAGCTTTGGGCTTACCATTCGGGCGAGCTCCATGCTGACAGAACTCTGTTTGATAAGAATGAGTCGAATGTCCCAGTCAAACTTCAGACATTGCTGGATGTACTCAAAGCTCGCCAGAGTCTCGGTGCTTGGCAGAAAGAAAAGGAGGCAAAAGCAAACTTGAGATCTATTGATATTGTAAATGTATGCAATACCGTTCTAAAGTTTGGGTCAGTAGGATTTTTTTTTTTATAAATTAATACTTCAGCAACAATATATTAAATTGATCATGGTTGAGTAAAGGATGTAGCCTGAAGGGTCATACTCAATTCTAGTCAGAATATGAGTCTGATTCCGCTCCATTGGGCTTTGATTATGGGGAGTGTTTCAACCTAACCAGGAAAGACCTCAATTGGATAGACCTACAACCAATCAGAGCAACGGAGCGACGCATAACGTTAGTTGTCAAATGTCAACAGAACTCAACTGCTTTGTTTTGCTAACAAAGTCTGTGTTTTTCCCGCGGGTTGAAGCGACCCAAATTATGTGATACATAGACCCGGGAATGCAAATTTTAGCAGGCAACCGTGCCAAAATAACGTATTTTGCCAACCAAACGCAATTTTTTTCCGGAGAACCCCCAGAAAGCTATTGTTTTGGGCTATAGTTTTGAGTAGCAATTCCAGACAGAATTGCCCGAGCAAAAAAAATCATGGGCGGGGCTAAATTCGGCTGGCATCCAGGCTATAAAGGATGTGTAATCATTGAAAAATGCTGTTCTTTTTAACTTTCTATTCAGAATTCTTTTTTTTTTTTTTTTTATTAAGCAGCACAACAGTTTACAGAATTGATAATGGGATCATGATAATCAGCATATTATAAGGTGCAAAAAAATTATTTACTAACCCCGAACTTTTGAACAGTAATGCATGTATATATAAAATGAAATATTGTATACATTAATATACCATTTAAAATTAATGCATATTAAATGAATTCATATTTTAACCATGGCAAGCAACATTTCACATGTAAAAAGGTATAATGCAATTTAGCACCCCTTGTCGTCTCGTAAATACATCACACAAACTATTTTAATAGCATTTTTAGGTGTTTTTGTAAAAAAAAATAAACCATGGTCTAAAAATGTTTTATTAGTAATTAAGTAATGAAAATAACTGTTCTTCTAAATGTCAATGAAACACTAACAATCGTACAGAAACTGAAAAACTAAAGCACGTGTGAGGACCCAGAAAAGGCCTCTGTGAGTGAAGCATGAGTGTTACTGTTCTGAAACCGATGCATTTTATTTTATAACATCATACACACAATGCGCCGCCGCCGCCTCCTCACGGCCCTGCACAAGCACATGGTTATCAGGAAAAGGCACACTTCCTATCACACAGCTGCACCCACAGCAAAAACAACCAACATTCAACAGAATCACACCTGTGGTTCTTGTTAAACAGACACACTCAGTCTCAGCACTGTCGGTTTTGCCTTTTAAAAGAAATAACCAACTGTACAACCAAAATTTGTCAAGTGGCCTTAAAAAAAAAAAAGAAGAAAAAACAGAAAAGCCCACGTATGAGTGATTAGTTGTTACGTCCGCCTCAAAATGGTGGTCGTGTCATGGGAAAACCGAATGTGGTAACAGCAGTCCACAGACATAAGCACAGCTTGTTTTTATGAAACCACAATTGAAGGGCTACAAGTTATATGACAAGGAAATTCAGACCACAAACCGCAGATCATCAGTTCAGCTCTTTTTTTTTGGAATCACCCCATTTCCACCCACAACTCAAATGGACTTAAAACAAAAACGCTTGTAACAACTACTCACTCATATGTTGAGCCAACATGAGGTGAAGAAAAATGCAGATGTCCACAAAATCCTGTTGTCAACAGTATTTACAAGTCTGGATTATGAATTATTGCCAGACATGAATATCAGGCTAATTCTGCTCTATGACAGGCAAATTTGTCTTAAATAGCTGTAGCCTTTTAAAATCAGAGGCAACCACAGCATTTTACTTACAACTGCTCATTCTACATGTTTGGATTGTTTTTCATTTGAATTGTATAAGTTCAAAATTTACTTTAGATTTGTTAAATTATGCTACATAGACAACTGCAGAGAACAAAAACAACAGACGCACTGAATGAACATGCTAATTCACTATTACCCCTTTTCCACCAGAATGAACTGGGTGCTAGTTCAGAGCCAGTACTAGTTCGGAGTTGGTTCGACTTGACGAGCCTTCTAAGAATCGTTTTGCCTTTCCACTGGCTAGAGAGCCACCACAGAGCCAGGTCTTATGTCACTGTTATTGGCTCGATTAGCTGCTAATTCAAAAATGGCGGTCACAAAGTTTGTGTTCGTCTTGGTCACAGTCACCCCGCCCCCAGCCCCTGACGCAAGCGGTTCTTTCTTCTAGACCAGCAATGATTTGGTGCTACTTAGGAACCACTTTTCCTGGTTCGGAGCTGGTGCTTTGGGTGTGGAAAGACAAAGAACCAATTTGAAACTAGGCTCTGGCTCCTATCAGAATCAGCACCGCCTTGGTGGAAAAGGGGTAAAAGACAGTAGGTGGTGCTTATGGAACAACAGCGGTTTCTTTGGAGGCAAGAGGAAAAGAACATAGCATCAAAACATGTCTGAAGACAGTCAGTTCCCTTCAGAGATACATTCATATAAACCCCTACCCCCAATTCAATATTTATATTTTTCTTCCTATATTACAAACACTGCCAATAAGGATCTTGCTGTGCCTGGTACAGTATTTGCTTTCTTTAGCAGGACTAGTCTCTGGCCTGTTCTAACCACCTGTTTACTGACTTTGTAAAATTTCAAGACAAATTAAATTTTGGAAATCGATTGCAATGCAATTTATGCGCACGTACGGAATAAAGATCGGCCGAAATAAACCAAAAATAAATAAAAAATGTACTGTACAGAGCAAAAAAGATTCAGTTCTGATTTTTGGCCAGTCGAGCAGTGCATCGCTAATAAAGATTGTGGAAGAATATGTTTGGATCATGATTAAAATGCAGTGGTCGTCTCTAGTTTTACTTTACAATAAAGCCTATAAAAGGCTCAGAGAGTTTTCAGAGCAAGCTTTCATCCCAAATTGCTAATTTCCATTTACGGTCATTTGGCAGGCTAAAGATGAAGGCTAAATTATCTAACTTTTAATGTAGGTCTATGGACGTTCTATGCATGAAGATAGCCAGCAAACAAAGCATCATGAAGTGAGATTCAGTCAAGTCACTATTGGTGAACCCAAAGTTCTTACTTTTTGAGGAACTCTGCCTGGCCACATATTTTCAGCAGGTAGTCGTCCACATCAATCATATCCAGGTCATCATGGGAATAGCAAAGGGTTTGATAGATCAGCAGGTCTATGGTTGAAGATCCTTTGAGAAGAGAAGAATTTGCATAAGAAATAACCATTCAACAGTGTTGGGGAGCAAAGTAACATTTTTTCAGTAGTATAGTGTAGCTTTTCCAGTAACATGCCACATTTTCCAACAAGTAGAGTTAAAAAAAAACAGTTTTTAAAATTGTCATCTGTATTACAACTAAGTGAACTGAGGCAAAAACTCAGTTAAAACTCAAAAGTGTAGGGCCGTTAAGATTTTCTTAATGTTTTTGAAAGAAGTCTCTCACCAAGGCTGCATTTATTTTATCAAAAATACAGTAAAAACAGATATACTGTGTGAAATTACTACAATTTAAAATAACACACACATACATATATACATACATATATATATATATATATATATATATATATATATATTTTTTTTTTTTTTTTTTTTTTTTTCTCAATATATATATAAAATGACTATCATTTATCGCAATTATTTCTGGGATGATATATCATTAAATATGGTAGGCTAGTTATCTATTAGAGTCAGATACTTTACTAAAGCTTTTTGAATGCATCAGTATCTGTTTTTGACATGGTTAGCTTGACTGTTGAGCACACAAAGAAACAGAACAAGAACCCAGTATGCCTCAAAAAGGTATTGGTTTCTCTTGCATTGAGATCAATAAGAGGTCATCAATTAATGACAAGTTTGTGCAGCCCTTCCTGAAAATGGACACACTGCAAGATGTTCCTGATTCAGTAAATTAGCTCCTACTCATCTGAACACATTCAGTGGACAGACAAACAAGGCAAGATGAGAATTTTCCCTCGGTTCATAGTAATGTTCGTCACTTCACTAGCAGGATGTGAAAGAAAGAGCAGAGGTAGGGATGAACTAGAAAAAGGTTAATCCACCCTTCCCCCTTCCCACAAATTACACCCTAACTGGGCAGATGTACTGCACTGCAGTCACAGTGAGAGCACATTTTGGAAAAACGCCCGTCTCTCTCCCTCTCTCACACACACACCTCCATTTCCTTCAGACTTTCTAAAGGCTAGGCTCTTAATATTTTTTTTCATGTGAAAGGACCACTCACTTCAATTAGAGACCACAGAGAGTGCACATGTAAAAAGACAGAAACAAGATACTTGTTACCCACATTTGTTCTGCAAGGCACAATTTCCACATTTTTATTGCTACTTGTAATGTAATTATTGTTAGGTTTACAAAAAAGAAGTAAACTCTTGTCAGTTGATTTACCCCCAAAAATGATTTTTTTTTTTTTTAAATCATCATTGCTCTGCCTTGACATATTTTGACACAGCAACATGGACTCATGAATTGACCAATGGTGTGCGTTTGAGCGCAGGACTGTGTTCATAGTCACTATATTCTTTTTCATATTAAAATTTCTGACTTTTGAGATTATTTTCAGAACTTTTGAAAGTCAGGCTTAGAAACTTAAATTGCCGGTTATTTCCAGGTTTATGAATATGAGAATCTTGTCAAATCAAAGGGCAGATCATTCATAACTTCAAATCAACTGACTATTTTTGGTTACACTATTGTGATGGTCCACTTTAGACATTCACTAACTAGAAGTTACTTAGCAACTACATGTCAACTAACTCTCATTAGAGTCATTAGTAGACGGTTAGGTTTGTGTTAGTTTGTGTTAGTAGAATAAATTGAGATGCACTTGCAAAGTTGCTTCTAGTCAGTAGATTACCAAAAAAAAAAAAAAAGTGTTAGCTGATAGTCAACCAGACAGTCTAGTAATACTCTACTCAGAGTTAGCTGACATGTAGTTACAGAGTTACTTCTAGTTAGTAGTAGAAGGTCTAAAGTGGAGGACTAAAATAAGTGGTACCCTATTTTTAATAAAGTGGTAATGATATTTTGTAATTCACTACATTTTATTTTAATATTCAATTATTAATTATTTAAATGGATTAATTAAATGTAATAAATTGTTCTACATTGTTTTGTATGCATGTTGTATGTGTTTTTCAAGCACATCAAGAGAAGCACTTCCTAATTTTGTTGTACACAGTATAAAATGTCAATAAAGGCATTCCTATTCCATTCTATATATAACTTACAAAATAAAACAAAATTATGTTAGGTTCCTAAATCTACTTTGATTTTAAATTTACAATAAGAAAAAAGGATATTTATTGGTCAAGATATTCTTTAACCATCTAACTGTTGAGTAAATATATCGCTACCCAACCCTCAAACTATGCTTTACAGGCCCAAAAAAACATTTCCATGCCCTGCGAACTATTTTGAGTTGACCTGCATCATTTTCAATAACATTTAGAAGATTTCACAGCTGCTTATGACAAAAGGAGACCCATGTGAGAATGGCACCAGAGACAGAATTCATCATACACTGGCAGGCAGCCATGATAAAGGGCATCTGTGAAGCAAATCATGAAAGAGCAGGAAAAACAAAAGATAAACAAGTGCCGTGAATAAGTGAGAGGGAAATCATGTTCACAACATATTTCTCGGGCCCCTCTCTAATCTTGCCACATGAGGCCCTATCTGTTTGTTCGTTTATGTGTGTGTGTTCCTCCAAGGCGGGTGAATGAAAAGCTGCCTCTTTTAATTGAGTACACAAAACAGATGGCTGGCAGAACGCCCATTCAGTGTAATGCCATTAAGAGAATGCAGAGTTTAGAGCAGTCTTTCCAATGAGATCCTGTGGTACTGTTCAAAAGTTTCAGGATGTGGAACTAAAAATACAGCTTTACAATTTTAACCAAGCTCAGAGTAGATGCATAATATTAAAATTATGATCTTTACTATTAGAATATGAATAAGGCCAAGCACACGATAGGTTTCAGGAGTGACAATCACATTTAAATGCGGGTGTGAGTACCCTAAATTATTGTTCCATGTGTGTACAGAACACGACTCACTCCTGAAACTGCATTGATTGACACTGTGGTAACCATAGCAGTGTTCTGGCATCTTGCGTGTTTGGGACCCGCTTTTCTGACCAAAGAAATATTAAAGTTTAAGCTGTATATCATTGTTCAAGCTTGGCTCACAAAGCTATAGAGTTACCAGAGTTAAAGGGATAGTTCATAAATTACAACATTTAATTTTTTTGGGTGAACTCTCTTTAAAAGTAAGGCGGTGGGGATTGCTTTATGCGTCTTATTTTCAGCATAAAACATTTTGGTTTATTGTGGGCTTTTTCTTGTTAGCCGTTTTTCTAGCAGCACATATTCAAGGCTTGTACTGCTTTCCCTGTGATTTCTTGCACCGCACATGATGAAGAAAGAAACATTTCTGATGCACATTAAAATATACGTCATTAAAAAGTAGTTGTTCAGTTCAATTCTGTACACACTGCATAGAATGTGTGTGGCTGTCACTACCTGCATTTTTCAGGCGTTAACTGGTATGTAGAATGCAGTTGTCACTCTCTTAAATTGCTGAACTGTGTGTGTACAGAACAGGATTAAGCTCTAAAAGGTGAATTGACAACCAAATTTAGTGTGCAGCCTAAGTGAATGCACAAGTTCTTACCATCACAAGAGAAAGTGTGCGGTTCTCTGAAGTGGTAACTGTAAACGGTGACCTTTATGCTGACCCCAAGGCCCTGCTGCAGTTCATCTTGCGCCACGCATGGGCTCCAGACAAAGCCTGCGTTTTTTGAGTAGTCGTTGCATGGGTATGCCAATCGTAGCCTGATGAAAACAATAAATGATTTACATAAATCAATTTGAATTAATATTCTAAATAAACCATTATTAAAATTATTGCATAACACTATGAATATTTAAGCATAATTTTTAAAAGTGGTTACGAAAAGACAAATACACAACGTAGTAACTCACAAGTCAAGTACATGACAGAAGGCCGCCACTTCTTCATCCCTCTCTTCAGACACCTGAAAGAGCTCGTAACCAAAGCCATTTGTTCTGGAACTCAGAGATACCTAAAAGGTTTTAAAAGATTTATCATAAATAATTATTTTTACATAGAATCTTTCAACATAAAAATGTTTATAATAAATGAATGCTCACCGGATCAACTGATACTCTGCGCTGGCTTCTAGTGCTCTTCTGCCCTGGAAGATAGGTGCGGGGAGGAACTTGTGGAGGAAGGGTGTTACTGCGAGCAACTGCCTTCCCTGATTTGTCCCCATTTACTCTCCGGCTCCTATTAGGTGACAGCCAATCCCCATTTAGCTTGCTCAGGGAGTCATTGAGGTTGTCATAGTTCAGAGTGTCTCCGGAGGTAAGCTTGGGCTGGTCCACCTCAGGAGTGAACAAGTTGACATCCCGTGGAGCTGAGCTTCGTTGGACAATAAATGAATCATTCTGAGGGATGGGATTCCTGGGCGGTACCGGTGGCGGAGGATCATCTAGGGACGGCAGCCCTTTTGACAGCAATTGCGAGGTTCCTTCAAAGTCACTTTCCCATTCGTCCAGGATGTAACGAGGCTCCTTACTGAATCCGTGAGACTCACCGCTGGAACGTGAAAGGTTCGACACTCCGGGTTGAACGTGGTTGAGCATGGGGTCAGAACCGGACACACCTTGCTGCAAATTATTCCAAGGGGGACTGGGAACACGTCTAGGCAGGGAGGGTTCACTCCTCGAGGGCGATGACTTGCTGGTGTCAGGGGGTAGCGTATTCGCAGGGCTCTTGTCCTGTCGGTGGCGGGCGAGGGCGTCATACTCCATCTGCAGGGCCTCTGCTAAGACCAGCTCCTTTTGGCTGAGGCCGAGAGACTCCAGACAACCCCATCGCTGTTCCCGGTCATTCTGAGTCTGCGCTGCAGACATGTTCCTGTAGGGGGTGCTGCAGTGCACACAAGGAACGCAGAAAGGAGCTTGATGGCACTACGAGTTGCACAACCGGTTCATTAGGCTCTGTTAAGAGATAAGAATGGAATAAGAAACATGCTTTTGATATATGCCACTCAGAGATTGGTAGCCAGAGCCAGCATAAAAATTAGTCATCAACCTTTCAGGTAGTGATGTTGGCATTCATCATAAAAAAGGCTAGCAAGTACATAAATATCCTGTCGACTCTCAAAAATCAATGATTACAAATAGCTGGGAATGTAATCAGCAATAAAGAAGTGTGCCCATCTATGGAAAACACGCCACTATGATGCTAAGATGTAGTGTGGGTGGTTGGAAGTGCATTGCCATAAGATTGCGAAAGTGTTTTAAGTAATTTTTAGTGTCCCGCTGAGGTGTTCTGGATGGTTGCTTACAAGCCTAAGTCAAAAGATATTCAAAGACATTAAATGACAAATGATTTTCATATTCATATTTTATGAATGCAGACAGTATATGCATGTATTTTAGTGTTTTCCTTTTTAATTAGGCTATTAGACAGAACTGTTAAATACAGAAGTTAAACTAATGAAGATGAAGAACGGGCTTTAAAAAATAAATAAATAAATGATTTGAATGATTTGAGATCACTTAGGGATGCACCAACATTAAACCTAAATATAATTCTGTACCATTTTGTCAGTTAAAAAAACTGTTTTGTTAAAAAAACTTAACTAAAATGTATTTTAAATGCTACATGTGAATTTAAATAAATCATAACTATGAAAAAGATATTCATTTTAACATTTGCTAAAGATTACATAAAATCTACCAATGTTTATCCAATATTGACTGAAACTAGTATTAAATATTTAATATCAGCCAATATGGTACAGATACACTGTAAAACGCACTTGTAATATCTAAAGTGAATAATTAATTAAAGACAGCAACATTTAACTAATGACCCTCTTGAACCACATAAGGAGCAAAGTGCCACACGTTCAGTCACAGATGCGAGACATTTAGAGAAGCGCACGTGTGGCTCTGACTTTGGCTCTGATCATCTGCCTCTTATTGTCTTTGCTTGCTCAGCAAAAGACAGAGCCAAGCAGAGCTCTTTCGGCACCATCATCAGTGCAGCGCTGGTTCTTCTGCAGCACAACAGTTCCTCTGAAACTGGGGGAAGCCATTCTCTCTCCTGCGACTGATGTGCCATATTAAGACTTCCTGTGGAGTCACAGCTGGACAGATGCTAAGCTTCAAATTTAAATCGACCTGAAGACCTGCTGAGTGCCGCTAAAATGGATTTAGGGTTCGATCAGCCTTACAACACATAGCGTGACAGCTGCCGGCACATAGAGAACCATTGGGTTTAATGGTCATCTAGTTCTGCACAACGGTAAATGGGTTCAGCAGGGAAGGTCTAAGGTTAAAAAACTTTTTCTAAAAGCATGATAGTGACAACATAAATCGTAGAGTGATCATAGGCCCCAAAGTGGTTAAAAGTATACCACTTTGTGTAAAATTCAAAGGGGTGTGGCTCAACTAAGAGGTTCAAAATGATAGTTCCCATAAAAAGAAAAAAAAGAAACTACGGTCATTGTTTTTGCACCCAAATGTCAATCCAAACCTGTATGACTTTCTTTGGCAGAACACAAAAAATAATTTGAAGAATGTTTTCACGGTTGTCAATGGGGTCCAAAACAACACCGTTGGACTATAGGGGTGTAATGGTTTAAATTACTCATGGTTCAGTTTTTAAATCACTGTTTCGGTAAAGTTTGGTATGTGCTATATTAAAGGAAAAAAGGATTACTGTCAAATAAAAATAAAGAAAATAAGAACAAGTGATCAAACTGCAAGCAACAGCACAAATAAATACAATAGGACAGAGATACAAATAAAATAAACTATTCAATGTCGGTACATGAAAACTGATGTTAGATGCCTGTAAAGCACAAAGTAGTCAAATGTAAAATACAGCAAAAATGTTATTAAAAAAAAAAAATTATTATTAAAGTTACAAAAGCCAGTCAAGAGCAGGGAGTGATTTCCTTGTCTTATGTTGTTTGATTAACATTCAAAACAGACCGCAGGAATATTAGGCTGCTGTCACTTTAAGACACAATGCACAGACTAAAGAACAATGATACTGTACACAAGCATTTTCTCAACGGTTGACATTCACTTAAGACAGAACCTACTATCATTGCTAGGATACTCACCAAGACTGGCATGAATTGACAATTGTGAATTTGTCTATTCAAGCGCAAGACTTGAAAGAGAACTCAATATCTACGCACTGTCAGAGACACGGCTTTCCAGTTCGTTCTTGTCTTCTTGCGCTTGACTGTTTAAATTGGGAAGGCTTAAATGAGTTTAATTTTAAACACCGATAGCATTTTTTACTGAGAACCATGGCATCCTACATTGGACTCCATCATCTTTTTTTGGATAGACAAAAAGAAATATTTTGTGTTCTTCAGAATAAATAAAGTTGTAAGAGTTTGGAATGGCATGAAAGTGAGGAAACGAAGACAGAATTTTCAGTTTTGGGTGAACTATCCCTATATTAAGTGCATGACCTGTGCTTTTCTTCATAATGTGACAGTGGCAGGGGGTCTGTTTCTCCGCCCACAAACACAACTGTAGGAAATTCTCACACCCTACGCCAGAAGAGTGGCACCAGAACAAAAGACTAAAGAGGAAGCAGAAAGGCATCTGTTTGACAGAAATTCCAGGACTCTTCCATTGCACCACATTTTGACCCCATTTTACATTCCAAAAAAGCAAAAACCTTTGTGCCTCTGGTCATCTCTAGGGACGTTCATCTGAATAAATATGGCAAAAATAAACAAAATGATTTTCCAGATCAACAGAGGAGAAGGAAGCAAGGGCCTGACTGTGACGTGTTTTAGGCCTTCCATCAGCAAATCATTCAGCCACTTGTTTAATTTGAACGAAACGTGTACATATGGAGATCAGGGTAAACAGAGAGGACTCAGTACATTACACGGTTTCAAACAAGGTGTGACGTGATCAGTTAACAGCAAGTCTGTCTGCCTGTCTACACTGAAAGTGAAAAGTTTGAGCGACGCCACACAGAAATACAAAACGGCCTGGACAAACCTTCAGAATAACATGGAAAACATGCTTGCTTAGGACACCGTGTTAGACTCAGATAAGTGTATAAACACTTAAAAACACTTCCGAAAAACCAGATGTGGCTGTAAACAGCATTCTCAGGCACCAACAGATGGACTGCACAAATATAAATGTATCCCCTTCTAAACAGCCTTTTTTGGGTTCTGCTTCATTCCCAGAAGCTCTGGCCTCCCGTGGGCTTCCTATGCAGTCTCATGATGACTGAGCTTTGGCCGGAGGGGTGCAGCAAGACAGGAGGGGTGGCAAGGAGGGTGGATCTGCATTGTTCCACAGGGACCCCAGGCCAGCCAGATACAGGCCCCCGGAATCAATCCCCTGCTGGGATATAATCCCATTCAATCAGGGGTGGCTCCCAGATTGGTCGAACAAAGGACAGGGAGGAGTGAGGGCAGCCGCGTCACGTGAGGCAGGGCCAACTCAGACACGTTCACACGGCTCGGAGAGCCAAAGACAAAGAGGCCGCTGTCATCCCTGTCCCCCATATACACCCCTCCCCCAACACACCCACCCATCAACAAATATCACACGGCTCCCTTCAAGCCTAGGGTGTTCGTTTATGGCAGTTCCAGCTGATCAAGGCTTGTGTGCCGTATGCTGAGGCCTTCCATCATCAATACGCCTCTCTTCCTGTGGCGTTCCCACCCTAATATTGGTTCAAAGACCTCTAGGCTAGCCGACTCTACTCGGATCTGACAGGCAGATGGTGGCGAGCTTGCCCATATTCAGCCAATAAAGTAACGTTCAGCCTCTTTGGCATCCGGTGGGAAAGTCAGAAGAAAATAAGCGTCAACATTTGGCAAATACAGAACAAAAAGTAAAACTAACCGTTAACAACAGGCTCACATTTTAGAAAAATGGAAACAGAGTGGATGAAAAGGCCAAACTCACAAACTGCGAATCCCACAGGAAGGTGACTCAACCAAACGCATGGCACATCTGACCTGTTGCGAAGACGACGCCTGGCTAACATATTTAGAGTTCAAACACTACAGTTCTACATTTAGACAAGATTTTTGAGCTGATAAAATATTAATTGTTGCTTTTTACCCCCGTCTAACAGGTCTTGCATGTGCGGGTGGTTTCAGAGATGCAACGTGTGATATTTTGCACACTGACAGACACGAAACAGGTAAATGTCTGAGACTAATTCCAGATTGTCATGTTGAAATGAAAAATTCAGACTGTGATCATGCAGATGACATAAACCTGGAAGAAAACATAAGGTCTTAATAAAAGATGAATAACATTTTTCTCTCTTAGTCACAAAGCACTACACAACAACGCAATTCTTGTTCAGCCAATGTGCCATGGAGATTAAACAAGCGGAATACTGAATCAGATTTGCAGAGACTAAATAAATTGAGGTTACCATGTCATATACATGTACTTTTATGCATCTAAACACTTGAATCACTATAATTAATGCAAATGTTTTGCTGTAAAATACAATTAAGACTTGAACAAATTACATATACATGCAAACTTTTTTTAAAAATGCATTATTTGTTTAAGTGCCAACAACTTTATGGGAGGCTGGATATTGAATGATAACCTGTCACTTAGAAATATGAACGTTAAAAGAAATTTCTATTGCATTGACTTTTTAATCTTCTGAATTAGAATAAATGCAGTTTTTTTATTGTGAAATATTTATTTTAGGATTTCAAAATTAACGTGACTTAATATTTTATTTTTAAAGACACTTTAACGATAACTTATGTCATATGGAGATTAAATATTTGTTTAAAGAAACCATGCAATATTTGAATGCATTTATAAAATAGGCCTAAATAATTAAACACACCATCATGCTCTTTTTTTGTTTACAGCACCAGTTCACAAATTATTAAATCAATTTTAAAAGATGTCCTTAAAATATAATAAAACCAACAACAATATTAATATTTCCCAACTATTCTACACCACGTTTTTCTGATTTAATACACATTTAATTTATAAATGACTGTCCTACTAAATATATTTTAGCTCAGAAGCCCAAACTTGTCAAGTTGATAGGGATTCGTTTTTGAAACAGACACAAGCAATAATATGAGTCAAAACGCGGCGGTCAAACGCCTCAGAATGTTGCATTAAATGTTACATTTACAACTGCGCCAGAGTGTTTCGTTCTCAGTTCGGGAGAAGCTCATACCAACACCAATATTTTAGGAAAATTTACAGCCACTGCGCAAAAACAGCTGGTCATATATAAATAAGAAGCGTTTGTAACAGCGCTCTCCGTGATAGTGAAGGAAAGAGCACATCACATACCGTGTGCATGGCCTCTTGGACGCCTGTATCATAGTCCTCGTTTATTATCAGGCTCAATCGTTGTTCTTTGATAGATCGTGATGAAGCGGCCGTTTCCGGTGTCCAGTTGCAAAAGATCGTGTATTGATCAGGGCAAAATCACGGGTGTGTTTCTGTTAATCCATTTGGGACGCACGCTCTTTCCTCCCTCACTCTCTCGGTTTGCCTGACCGGGTTGTTTGATTGGCGACTTCGCAATGGGGATTTCGGCTTCAAAGCTCACATCGCCCAGTTCTCATTGGAGAATGTGTAGACAGGAGATTTAGCCTGAGAGCAACAGTAGCAGACTCTAGTGGACAACACGGGTAACTGCATACCACGATGCCTGACATCACTGCAGCAGAACTTTTTTCTTTCTTCTAAAACCGAACAGGTTGTAACAATACTTGAAAATTGGGAAATTCGTATTTCTATTATGTAATATAAACATACCAACTTCAATATGGTGCAGACCATTTGATTATGAAATCCTAGCCTTGGCCTGTCTAGGCCTATGGAAGCAAAATGAGGCCTATGGAAGCAAAATGAGGCCTAGGCTACTTATCAAACAAGAATAAACAAAAAGGGGAAAAGCTACTAATTAATACATTTGCAACCCAATGTGCAGGTATATCCAAAGTATTCAGAGTAAAGCATATAAATAACAGAGCATATGAACACTTATAATCTGCCTCCAAAAAATACCTAAAGCAACATCTAAAGTCAAGCACAAAAATAACTGTTTGATAGACAACACTACAAATAGAAGACATAAACCTCCAAGACCCCAGCAGATCAGAAAACTACCTAAGCTTGACATTAATCCTAAAAAGAGTATATGCATTGGTTTTAATACCTAAATCAAGGTTTTCTCAACTCTGGCCAACAAGGTCCACTTTCCTGCAGAGTTTAACTCTAAACTTGATCAAATTCACCTGCCTATAAATGTATAGAAATCCCACCCAGGTGTTGATTAGGGTTGGAGCAAAACTCTGCAGGAAAGTGGACCTTGAGGGCCAGAGTTAAGAACAAGACAACCCCTGACCAAAAACAAGGGAGACAGGGAAAAATGCTAGAAACCAAAAGATAGCATTCTGTGAACACTTTACAATAGACAAGGTCAGACAGAAATGCAATTTCTTGTAAAATATAAAAACATCAAAGACTAATGCAAGTCCTACTTTCTTTAGCAAGAATTTAATGGTGTATGTTTTCTCAAATGAAACTGTGGCGCCATCTTGTGGTAAGAGCCCTCTGTCAACACAAGAGATTGCTGTTTCCCTTTAAAGTCACCATGAAATCAAAATTTAAAAATCTTATTTCTTTATGGAATATTGCAGTATTATAAATTATTCATCCATGTACATAATTTTTTTTTAATTCATGTGCCCTCGTAATCTTTAATCAAAATAGCCTCCTTTTTGCAGCAACACTGCAAAACTATTCACTGATGATGTGTTTACTGGCCTAAGGGCACGACAACTCGCATGAGAGCACAGCAATAGCAAACAACCATCCAATCAATTTCCAATGGACAAAATCAAGTCCTGCCATGTCTTTTTTTTTTCTTCTGAGAACATGTAAATCACGTCACGTTTTGTCAGGCCTTGTCCACGTGTACACAGGGAGTTTTTCTTCTGTTTAAAAAAAAAAGCACGCCCACATGAAAACACAAACACACATTATGAACCACTGTCAAGAGCATGCCAAACCAACAGGTGGCAATATAACTCAATATAACCCTAACCGTAAAGCCTTGTTGGCCAATCAGAATCCGGTTTGACATAAGCCAAAATCTCCGGCAAAAAAAATTTGGTTTCAGTGTCAGAATACTGCATTTGCGTCTGGACAAACATCCAAACCACATAGAAAAAGCTGTGGTTTAAAAAAATAACAGTGTTAGTGTGGACAAGGCCTCCGTCTAGCAGTGTTGTTATTGCTAGCTAAAACTATTTAACAAATAAAAATGAATGAAATCAAAGTGATTTAAGTAAAATAAGTTGAAGTAGACTACTAAAACTAAAATAAAAATAGTCAAATAGAAATATATATATACTAATAAAATGACAAGTGCACATAAAATTACTAAAAACTTAAACTAAAAAAAGAAAAAGAAAGAAAGAAAGAACATTTAAGGCCATTCAATATAGTATTAATAATTAATAAATATACTAAGATAACACTGTTTGCTAGTTCACAGATATCCAACAATTAGGCCCAAATTACATGCGCTGTTCGCTAAACATCTAGCTAGGGGGAATTTGACGTAAGCTCCACATATTTGAGTAGCCTCGCAATTTTTTTTTAGATGGCTGTTTAACATATTGATAATAGAGAAAAAAATTGCAATGGTGAGTAACTGTTGCTACACATATACAGTTTACTATAGAGTCAGTTTACTAGAGAAAATAAAATATATTTTCCCCCTAAAAGTGCTGTGGTGGTGTTGTACTACAGTAATGCTTTCAGATTCAAATTGGTTTGGAATTTTGATACAGGCCTGTACCTTGATACTGAATAATTATAGGCCCTGTTTCAAATGGCACCCTAAACCCTCACAGTCTTCCTGAGTCCTCAATTTCACGATGTAATGCCACTTTGACTGAGGGTGCATAGCAGCCGCAAACTGGGGACACAACTGGGGACCTCTGTTGTAATGTTCCTTGTGACCACCAGAGGCAGCATATGTGCACACACAAGAGTACAAGTGTGCAGTGCAGACACATTATTAACTGCAGGGAAGTTTGACCTGTACATTGCGTGACCTTGTCATACGTTAAAACATTCACAGCAGGGTACTGAGCGCCTTTACTTTGTATTCCGAACATCACAGTGAAGTTTGTCAGTGCCTGGCAAATCTGTATGTAATGTGGGAATAGCGGTGCAGGCCTTTGTTTTCAATGTTTAGTATGCAGGATTGACTTTTGCAAACTGAAGAGCCTGGAACAAACTGCTGGCTGCATACCAGATTCGATTTCCCAGCTTCCAGTATATTTGTCCATTGGACTTTAAACTCCTTAGAGATACTTTTGTGCATAATTTGTTGGTTTATTTTTTATTTTTGTACAGTTGTATGGTCTTTGAAATATAATTACTCCTCATCATGTAGCTGTATCTTTACATTTAAACTCGGCATGAAAAGTCTGGGAAGGTAACAAGATGCTGTGGAGTGCAATAAGTGAGGAGACAGGAGATGGAGATGCGTCGAGTCAGCTTTACTCTCCACTTCAGTATATAACAACAACTGTACAGCGAGTGATGTAAACAACTGTCACACAACATTAACCCAGAAAAACCATACCTAGAAACCCGCTCCTTTAAAGGGACAGTCCCTGGGTGAATGTCTCTTTTAGTTTACACAAAGGGCAGGGGCCGAGGCTGCCCCGTGAGGGCTGGGCCAGCTGAAGTGCTTCGCCAATATCCACATGAGCAGGCTTGAGACGGTCTGTAGCCACCCGCTCAGGCCTGCCCCCCATATCCAAAACGAAGTTCTTAGACCCTCCGGTCAGGACACGGAAAGGCCCATCGTAGGGGGTCTGCAGCGTGTACAATGGCCGTCATGGCAGATGAAAACATACTTGTCTAACAGTAAATCCTTGGGCACGAAGGACTGGGGGAGGCCATGGTGAGATGTTGGAATGGGAACAAAAGCGTCTGCAATATTCTGGGACACACTACGATGGGAGGCAGCTGAACACGGGGCCGTGGCATCTGGGAGAAACTCCCCCGGAACCCGCAGAGGCTGGCCGTACACCAGCTCGGCCGATGAGGCTTGAAGATCTTCCTTGGGGGCGGAGCAAAGGCCCAGCATAACCCATGGGAGGCGGTCAGCCAAGTTGTTGTCTGTAAGGCTGGCCCCGATGAAACCGCTCGCAAAATCCGTTGCTCTGTGGGTTGTAGGCTGTGCACGGTGGACCTTCACCCCCAGGACCTCAGCGACTGCCATCCAAAGCTCCGCAGTTCTGAAGTAACCTCTGTCTGAGAAGAGGACTTGGCCATGGCGAACGTCAGTGGCTTGTGGTCAACGAAAGCTGCGAACTGCCGGCCCTCCAACAGAAAATGACGGGTAGCAAGGAAAAGATTCAAGAGCTTCCTGTCGAAGGTGCTGTATTTCCTCTTGTTGTCACAGAGATTCCTGCTGAAAAGGCCAGCGCACGGAAAATCAGAGGTGTCCGTGGTAAGAGCAACTGGGGCGGTTGGAGACGGGTGCGCCAGCAGAGCAGCGTTAGCTAACGCGGTTTTGGCAGCATAAAAAGGCATCGGTCATCTCTGGGGACCAATCCAACACGTCTACCGGTTTTCCACCCCCCGAGGCGTCGTGGAAGGCTCGCATGAGTTGGGCCACGTGGAGAGGAAACGGTTATAAAAGTTCACCATGCCCAGAAACTCCTGAAGGGACTTCACGGTGCGTGGGCATGGAAAACAAGCTATGGCCTTCTCCTTGTCAGGGAGGGGAACGGCTCCCTGTGGCGTGACGTGGTGGCCGAGGAAAGTGATGGACGACCGGCCAAACTCACACTTGGCCGGGTTGATGATGAGGCCATGCTCGCTGAGCCGGCCAAACAACTGCCGGAGATGTGTCAGGTGGTCATCTGCGAATGCGCTGGCCACAAGAATGTCGTCCAGATAAACAAACAGGAAAGGCATGTCCCACAGCACAGAGTCCATGAGGCGCTGAAATGTCTGAGCTGACCCCTTGAGGCCGATAGGCATCTGTAGGTACTTGAAAAGGCCAAAGGGTTTGATGACTGCTATCTTGGGGACATCCTGCGGGTGGACCAGGTCCACCTTCTAAAAGATGGTGGCGCCAGCTAGGTGGGCGGAAAAGTCAGGGTACCGATCGGGGGTGGTGGTGTTGTTCAGGCGACAGAAATTACCACAGGGACACCAACTGCCATCAGCTTTCGTCACCATGTGGTTGTGTGTAGGGGTATGAAGCAAAAGAAAGGGCGTCGATAAGACGGCAGTTCGTAACATCCACCAGCAGTCTGTAAGCACAGAGGAAATCCGCACCCAGGAGAGACGTAGACACAGTGGCCATGACAAAATCCTAGCCGAAACACCGCCCGCTGAAACACACTTCCACATACCTTGTGCCATAAGTGCGAATGGTTGTGCCGTTAGCGGCATCCATCAGGGGGCCATGTCCGCCAGCCATGGTGTCCACAGGCTTCGCTGAGCCCCAGACTCGAACAGCAGCCGCCGGCCAGAATAACAGCTTAGTCACGGCCAGCACCCATAGCTGCTAATGAGCGCCGGCCATGGCTTTTCCCTGGGCTCCAAAACTGCAGGGCTGACGACACTGCTTGGCCTTGGCCCCAAACCTGGAATGGTAATAACACCACCCGTCCTTATGCTGTCGGCGGGCTGTCACAGCAGCTGCAGTGCCCAGGTCGTCCACCTGGGGTGGAAATGGGGCAGACGTGGGCTGAGGGGGCAGCAGTGCATGGACAAACTGCTGCCGGTTAGCAAGGAAAATCCTGTCTGCCTTGACAGCCAGTGCCCGGTAGTCTCTGGAGGAAGGGAGGGAGCATCGTTTTCACCACTGCCGTTGTGTGACATAATTCAGCCATATCCAACTCACGTCGGGGTCACCAATGTAGAGGGCAATAAGTGAGGAGACGGAGATGCGTCAACTCAACTTTACTCTCCACTTCAATAAATCACAACTGTACAGCGAGTGATGTAAACAACTATCATACAATGTTATCCCGGAAAAAACATATCTAGAAACCCACTCCCTTAAAGGGACAGTCCCTGGGTGAATGTCTCTTTGTTGGTCACCACAGTGCTGCGTCATAGTAGCAACATTGTGGGAATGCCTCTGTGTGATTGATGAACTCTAACAGTCATTGATGATGGTTGTCCAGGAGTCTTGTAAGCAAGTGGAATAGCCTCGTCTTTCCACTTGCTCATCATCTGCTGGCACCTTAGGCACATAACCCATTCTCGGGTGTAGGAATGCTTTCACAATACCTGGTGCAAATTCTAAGCCAAACTGAAAGGTTTTGGTGCCCAGGGATGTAGACAGTACTGTAGAGCAGTTTCCCTGAACCCACAGGAGGCTCTGTTGCGCCAGTTTGTAAAGTGGTCGTGAACCCAGACCTACCTGATGTATATAGAGACCATCGATGGGTTGTCTATGTGGACAAGCACATGACGGTCCTGTAGGTCTGGGAAGAAGTGTTTCAGAGCTAGAAAGACATACATAATCTCCAGACATTTTGTGTGCTTCCCTCCACAGGCCCTGTGCTGAGCAACCCCACATGAACGATCCCCTGCCTGTGAGAGATGCAACTGTGGTAAGCGTCACCTTGAGGCATGGGGCCTTGGGACAAGAAACAAGGTTCTTTCCACATCACCAAGGTACAAAGACACTTGCGCATAACCTTGATCGGAGCGGGTTGCCCCTCTGGAAAAGCCCCTTGGTCTTGAGCCACCACTGCAAGGGTCTCATGTTTTTTTCAATCTGTAATACGGTGTTGTACAATATGGAATATGTGCATGGTATAGATGTCTCTCTGTTCAACTCAAAGCTTGACTGGCTAGACTTCTAACAATTTGTTCAAAGATTGTGGGCCAAATGCTTGGGCCAAGTTTTCATGAGTTGAATAACAATTTTTTTTTGTCCCTGACAGATAAAATCATCTGACCCTTCTCGTATTTTGTTTGGGGAATATTAACTTTTGCCATCAAACAGATGACTTAGAGTAGCACTTTTCTGTTTAAAATGGTGTTTATTTTATTGTTTTTATTATTTGAGACAGTAAACGCTGTGGGATACGAGACAATTTTTAGAAGAGATTCCAACAATAAAGTGAAATTGAATGGAATTGAATTGAACTAAATGTGCAGCATGTGTCACTTTGGACGCTGCTGCCATCAAACCCAACAGTCTCTGAAACTGTTTGACAGTGAGTGACTGGCCTTGAGCTTGTTTACAGCTGTAAGGATTTTAAGAAATATGGCAAGGAGACAGATGTGCCTGCATTGTTGCTGAATCCCACACCACACCTAGAAAAGTGGTCCTCTGTGCTGGAGAAAGAAAAATCTTCTCTGCTTTCTGCTTTCTATGTGCAACTTGAAAAGCGGATGTTTTGGAAAGTGCTACAGCAAGCTTTTGTGCCATCTAGTGGTTAAGAGGAGAATGAAATCAAAGGTGCCTTTTACCCCAGTTTACTCACAATCACTCGCAGACTCCTTACAAAATGCGATCTTGTCTGCACTCAAATATATACTCTAAATTCTCATCATAATGGCCTAGAACAAAACACTACCATTCTGACGTAACCATGAAGGATGTGTTTCATTCGATTCAAACTGAAGAAGCCTTACCAACCAAAACTGATGTTGTTCTGCATGGCTTGGTAGGTAATATCTGGACCTTGAGGGACAATGCCATATTAGAAGACAGATAGCTTGCAAGCGTTTGTTCCACTGAGATTTTGTCCAGTTTGCTTTTAAGATGAACATCCTGCCGGCCAGTTGATGTTTAACTTGGCATGGCACAAGTTACACACAAGCTCCTCATAGGCCGGAGAGGTAGGTGGTGAATCCTCAACTTCTCCTGCATTTATACTGAACACATCCAGCTCCTCAGAGCAGGATAGCTCCAGCACCGGGCTCCAACTCTGGGAAGAAGAAACTGCAGCATGCTTCCACACCCAGAGAGAGCACTAGATCCAGTGGGTGAGGGCAGAGAAAAGGCTTGGCCCGTCTCTAACCTCTCCACTAGATCTATTTGCGATCCTCACAATCTCAGTGGTTCGGGAGCCGAACAATAAATAGACACAGACACAATTCAACACAGTGCTTGCTGAAGGCACAAAAGCTGACATTTGGTCTGGGCACTCTTTATAACTTTCTGGTCATGACGTCACACCCACAGATTGTTGGCTGAAAGTCTGATGCATATGGAACACTTAACTGGAAACTCTTCAGGATTTTTGAAGTAATCATCTGATCTACAGAATGTCCGGGAGACTTGTGTGCTGCGTTCTTTTAACAGTCTGCGCAGAAACAAAGATGCCGTGACGGCAAACCCCCTCATGGAAGATGAACGCTGTTGTATTTACAACTGTGATAATGAGCTCTTATCAGGATCAACTAAATGCTGGATTTTGCTAAATGACGGCATCTGGGCAGTCCTTGACCAATAAAAGATGCTATGCAGTCCAGAACTTCTGCCTATAGTCTGAAGGTCCGGCTAAGCGAGACTACCCCGCCTGTAACGCCCCTGATTTCACGTGTTGTTGATCTGGGCCAGTGTTTCACTATATTGTAATGGATGATGTAAAGCTCCCAGTCAAAGAGTGCTGTGTGTTTGGAACAGAAGGCCATTGATGATTAATGGGTGTGTCACAGCCTATCATGAAAAGATTTTTAAATAATACAGTGCACTAATGTCCTATTTTTCTTTCGGTAAACAACACTAAACTACACTATACTTAAGTTTATGTTTGGTGACATGTTTTTAAAAGAAGTCTTTTATTTGATGAAAAGGCACACAGTAAAACTGTGAAATATTGTGAAATAATATTACAGTTTAAAATAACTGTTTTCTAAGTTAATATTTTAAAATGCCATGTATTGCAGCAATGGCAAAGCTGAATTTTCAGCAGGCGGTCCAGACTTCTAAATAAATACCCAACACGGTGCATTTGTGTTTACATGAAGTCCTGTTTGAATAATCCTGTCAAAATATTTCAAAAATAAAACGAACGGCCAGTTCCTTTGGTGTTGCCCACATGCCTATACCACGTGACTCTGCAGGTTTTATTAAATACATTCTAAATTTGTTTTTAATGTACATGTGTGCTTTCCCAGTACATGTAATATTGTTATTATTAATAGATGCATTGATATTAAACTGACGCTACATATGAAGTAATTGTAGTGCAGCACGAATGCAGATGATCGGAACACCTGTCCGGCTGGAATCGGAGGCGCGCCCACAGGAGCGAGCGTGGGAAGTGAGCGCGCGCTCTGCTGAAAGGGACGCACAGACAGAGCGAAGCAAGGGAGGATATTACCCGCCTTTACCGCATTACAGTGCGTATGGGAGAATTACACTGCATTGTATTTGGCCAAACCGACAGCGATACAGGTAAGAGGGGCGATGTTATCACCGCGCTGCCAGGGTTAATGAATTACAAGCAACTGGCCTTGTTCCACAGGGGATAACAGCAGACTGGATTTGTGTTCCTTTAATACGGCGGTTGCTGCTTCAGTAATCCTCGCGCATCCCGCGTGCTTCAGCCTCTCTGCGCATCTCTGAGTGATGCGGTCTTCTTTCTGCTGCTCTGCGCAAATGATCACAGCCGCTGTGTTATGAAGTTCCCGGCTATATTTTACGAAACGGCAGATAAATACAAAGGCAGCTTCATTTAAAGCCACCAGCCATATTTAGATAAATAAACTCGGGCGTTTCGTTTCGAGGCTGTCAAGTTAGTTGTTTTGAGGCCGAATGTTGGGCAAGGAGGCTGTGGGAAGTAAAAGTGTCGTCGCCCCATCCAGTGCGCTTCTTAGCTCAAGGATATTGGGCGAACAGGACAAACGTTTGCTACTCTTGTTTCATTGCACGGGGAACCCTCGGGGCACGTTTTTCTTTTGGGAAAATGTAGCATTGTAATATAATTCACTTTCTCTTAGGATGTTAGCTTGGCCTGTTTGGTTAAAATAACTTTTGAAATACTTATATCATTCACATTGAAATATAGACATCAATAGACATCATAGGCCTAAACATATATTTTTTAATAAATGTGTTTTATATTAGCTTTGTTGGCAGGATGAAAAGTTTTAGGCCTTAAATACATGTCGTCAGAACGTCTGTCTGTATATCTGTCGGTCGGTCTAACTATAAAAATTTTTGATTTTTAACAGTAAAAGACTGTAAAATGCTTCTGTAAAAATCTATTCATTGGTTAGTTTCCTTACTATATTGGCATTCCCAGAACTCCCTGCATGACACTTGATTCACATTTGATGTATTTTCGTCAAAATAACAGTTTCTTCTTAGTTTTTTTCTTATCAGTAATGTTCATTTAGGGGTTTATATTACAACTTATATTGGTAAATTAATGTTTATTGCATTACTTTAGTGTCATGATGAGCTTTGATTCATCATGTGACTTTCTCATCACCACCTGTTTTTGTTGGTTGTCAGTGTATTACAATGGTACAAAACAGATATTAGTACTTCAGTTTGTTGAGTATATTAACATTATATCAGTTAATTAAATTTTAGTTTTTTTTACTGTAAATTTAAGTTAAACCTAAATTTTTACAATACATTTCTGGCAACTGTAAATTTACCATAAATTTTAGATCTATCTATCTATCTATCTATCTATCTATCTATCTATCTATCTATCTATCTATCTATCTGTCTGTCTGTCTGTCTGTCTGTCTGTTTGTAATCAAAATTACCAAGTATTCTGGTATATAGGACTCCTCTTGCATAGTTGTGATTATAAACAATTCTGTTTGATCTTTGACTCTAAAACTCAGTGTAAGCCTGCAGGGTCAATGTTTCCATATTTAATCTTTGATCGCAGCTTGGGGAAACTCAGATCAGCTGAAGTATCCCGCTAACCAAACTCCACCCCCAACCCCATCATGAATTAAAGATGCTAAGCTGCCCACATCAGATGATCTGTGGCCATGTGACCTGGCTTGGGTCATATATTCCCAGTGAGTTGGACCATGGTCTGAATGATCCAGAGATGTTCATGTCATCCCCATTCCCCAAGTCTTTGCCATAATGTTTTGCGATCATTCATGGAGGTATTTCAAAGAGCTTCGATGTTAGAAGTGAAACACGATAACCATTGGCAACCTCTCAAAGTTAGTCTATCCTGATTAGGAATGTCTAAAGAGTAATTTAATGAGAACAGAGTCAGATTAAATCTTAGATTTGTCAGAGCAAACAGTACAGCCTGCATTTTAAATGGTAACATAATATAGAAGGCCTATATATATATATATATATATATTAAAAAAAATGCCGGTTGAATCAAAGTTACATGCAAAATGTAATATAACAGCATGTAATATAACATTTTATAGTAAATATTAAAATGAAGGTGTTATTTTTTAATACTTTATTTACATTTTTGTAATATAACTCAATGCATCAAACACAATTTTGCTTCTAGTTCAATGTACATTCTCTGTAGGTTGCAGTGACTTCAGCACACCACTAGATGTTGATATTCTACTCGTTGTCTATGCTTTGATTCTAATGCAGTTTAGCCACCAGGAAACATAATGCACTGATATTTATAGTTTACCTATGGCACATTTTGAGATTTATTAAACTGTTTTTGTATAAAGCTTGGAGGATCACCCACAAATGACCGCATGTTTGTACCTGCACACCCCATCCCCCCACAACCTATAGAGGTATTTTCTGCCATATGGCATATTTTGAAGAAATCCTTTTACTTGGCAACACGTTAGTTGTGGCTCAAACCCTGTGGATACTACCACTGAGCCTGCAATTAAAACCGCATTAGAGAAACCTGCTATTCTCTCTCAGCACCTTCTGCCACTTAAAGGAAACTTTAAATGGGCGGCAGCTCACTTTTTTTCTTTTTTTTTCCGTCAAATGTATGTAAATAACTCTGCTTTCAAATATGAATTAAAGATGAATAAACAAAAGATTAATTGGGTTATTTGGAAAGATTGATTGGCTTGCTGGCTGCTGCATAATATGCAATGCATCTTTCATGACTGCATTGAAACAAGGTCAAGAGATGACGTACAGTACGTAATTTCATTTCTTCCTCCAGCATTCCTGTCTTTCCCCTCCTCTGCAGTTCAGATTCACCTACTCTCAGGTTTCCCACACTGCAATGGGATGCTCACCTTTTACTTCTCAGGGTTTTGTTTCCAGAGGTTCTATTTTTAGCTGTGCAATGGCAGCTTTCTCCAGAGGGGGGCGAGGCATGGTTAGAGGGGTGCTTCTGGAAGTGGAGTATGGCCCTGTGCCGATTTCAACTGTTGTACACTGGATGGGAAGGAGAGGCTGAAAAGAATCTCAATCTCTGTCCATCTCTGTTTCTTCCTCAGAGAGGACGAGAACACGGGAAAGACCGAAACAATGGGGTCAGTTGAAACATTTGGCTGTATTTTAGAGCAGTATGTTTTAGGAGACGCTCCAGGGCCTTGCGTCTGTGTGCTTGGATGGAGCGCTAATGGAAGATTGTTATAGCCCCTAAAGTGCTCTTCATCTGGATTCAGCTGAGTCAAGGCAGTTGATAGTTATGGATCTCGGTCTGGCCTAAAAACAAGGAGGACAGATTACTAGCTGCATCTTTTTTTTTTTTTTTCAGAGCTGTACAAGAATAACTTTCTCTTAGCAATGAGTAAAGAGCCCTTGCTGGACACTTTAGAGTGCATTAAAGTTGGCATGAAACGGAAGTTCTTCCCTATTGTGACGGATATCAGAGTGAAATAGCTTCTGGAAAGTGTAGGGGAGGATTTGATTTTGATTTTCGGTAATTGATTGGATTGTAGGAAGATGGGCGTTGCTAACTAATGATGTGCATGGATAAATAATTTATAATCACTGCAACATTTTGTACAAAAAAATAAGAATTGTACAATTAGATTTTATAGTAGCTTTAAACCTGGGCTCATTTACAAAATGTAGGGATATTGATTATATTCATTGATATTGGATATTATATACTGATGAATTATCAAATTAATCGTATTAATCTCATATATCGATTTTTACTGATCACCCATATTAAGATCAGTTAAGACATTATTTTGTCAGATTTAATTTGTCGGTCCCAGGTCAAATGATTAAATGCGTTTATTTTTAAAGACATTTTTCATTTATTTAACTTATTACATTTAAATGTAACTTCTTTTCTTTATATGCACACTGCTGTTCACACTGCTGTTCTTGATCTGTAAGATTTTTCATGTTTTTAGAAGAAGTCTCTTATGCTCACCAAGGCTGCATTTATTTTATTTAATATATTTAAATATGATTAAATATACATTTTAAACAGAAAAAAATAGAAGATGTAAGTTTTCTATTTGAATACATTTTAAAATGTAATTTATTTCTGTAATGCAAAGCTGAGTTTTCAGCATCATTAGTCTAGTCTTCAGTGTCACATGATCCTTCAGAAATCATTCTAATATGCTGATTTGATATGCAACATTGAAAACAGTTTTTTCAGGATTCTTTGATGAATAGAAAGTTATATATATATATATATTATATATGTATGTATGTATGTATGTATGTATGTATGTATGTATGTATGTATGTATGTATGTATGTATGTATGTATGTGTGTATGTATGTGTGTGTGTATGTATGTATGTGTATGTGTGTGTGTATATATATGTATATATATATTATATATATATATGTATTTAATGTATGAATTATTTTAAATAATCATTGCAGCTGGTAGATATTACTAGACTGTTATATTGTTTCTGGCCTGCTCTGAGGCTCTACCTCTGTCACTCAACATCATTTTCATGGTACAGCAGAGATTCTCAGTTAATATCATTATAGAGAACATGAAGTAGCCCATGCATCTCACTGCATGACTCACTCTTGTTTCCATATTAAAGCCCTTCCTGTCTGATGCACTCTGAATATTTTATCATGGCTCAGTAAGTAAATATCCAACAAAATCATTGAATGCGAGACATTGTCCATATTGTATCTGCCACACCTTCACAAGTGCTATCTCAGACGTCCTCTTATGTTCTGTTTGATCTATAGAAACGCTCACCTCTGCCTTTTCTACCATGACCTCTGTGACTTACGACTCTATTTTTGATGTACAACATCAAAGCGTTTGCAGTGCATTGTATATTTTCATCTTTATTCTTCTTGTTTCAAAGCATTATAGGCACTTTGGGAACTATCTGTAACAGTCCTCCACTGGCTTTTTACTTCTCTCTGTGTCTGCGCTATATCTCTCTCTGTGACTTTTAGCAGGGCGCACATGGTGCCCTACACCCGCAGGGAGCCCACTGGCTCTGTGAAGCCAGCAGCCCCGCACCTGCACAGGCTTCTGAAGCAATGGTTCATTCGTTTGCATCGGGTCAGAGTTTTCCCAAAGGAACTGCTGCTAATAGATTAAGCACATGAATTAAGCATGGGAAATACAGAAAATATTGTCCATGACAATTAGTGAGGACAGTGATGAGACTAATGATGGAGTGTGTGTGTGTGTGTCTGGTAAACCCCATGTTGTGGGGACAAAATGGCCATAATGTTAATATATTATTATAAAATGGTTAACATGTTTGTAGTATTAATTATTATTATGGCAGATATTTGTATCCGAAAGCGACTTGCAGGTACATTGCATTTGTGCATGAGAGAACTTTATGTATTGTTTTGCCTGATTCTTTTGCTCTAGTAAGTGTTGTTGTTATTATTATTATTATTATTATTATTAGGATTGCAGCCCTTCAGGGGCCTATTGCACAAAACTAGGATAAGGGATTAAACCAGGATATCTTGATGATCTTGTCATCTGTAGGCAAAATTTAGTACAACGTTGTCATGTAAACTTAACCTGAAGGCACACTCACACCAAGAGCGATAACGATAACTGTATATTAGCGGATAAATTGAGCCAGGATCACCAAGATATCCCGGCTTAATCCCTTATCCTAGTTTTGTGCAATAGGCCCCAGGTGTAACATATGTTGACATCAGGATTGATGCAGTTGACCTGTTTTTTGTTGTTGTTGTGGTTATCTTTTAAAATTAGTTGTTTTTATTTATTTCCCCTTTTAAAAAAAAATATTTTTATTTTAAATAAAGTTGTAGGATCAAGTCTCCATTAATTACAAATATTGAAGCGGACAATGAACCATAACCAGCTTCTTGAATCCTTAAAGAGTCAAAAGTACACAATGCAATCAAACACTTAAACATTAAATAGAAGCTGAGTTAAGTATAGTTCAGATTTGTTGAACAGAAGATTTGTGAAGTATAATGAATACAAAGAGAAAGAAGTCTTTCATCGATTGTCATTGTGAATCATTTACAATAAAACTTTTCAGTATAGAGTCGGATGATGATGTCTTCAGCTGTCAAACAAAACAGACATCAAGAGAGGCTTTTTAATCACATGTGTTGACACAGGTTTTACATTGTATATGATAAATATGTTAAAAAGGGCTATTTACCTTTCATGTGGCTTCTTGTTTGATTTACAGTATTGTTTATGGCTGAAAGGAGGAAATCTTTTAATAGACGTCTTCTTCTCTTTAGTTCAGAACCATTGAACTCTTTGGGGATTTGTTTTGTTAAAAGTCATTGAATGACAGATGTTTGAGCTCCCAAAGTCAAAGAATGCTGGAGATTGGATGGTGCACATTAGCTAAAAAAAGCGAACCATTAACAAGACCGTGAGAGCATTAGTAGGTTTTTGTGTACCTTTGTTAAAGACGCACTTACAATGAAGTAAAGCTGTACTGTACTTGATTTGCTGGTAATTAATACAATAGGTTAGTTAATTTCTTTTAAATGGTAATCAGACCTCTACATGTGTTTCTGTTTTGTATCTTTCTACTAACCAGTAGTTCTTAAAAGTTCTTTTTAATGTTGACTGGTGTTTTTTATTATGCTTTCAGACAAACCATGTGCAAATTCATAAGTCAACAGTCAACAACTGTTTAGTATTTCCTCCTTGAAACTCCAGTGAACAAAAGACAGTCTCAAAAAATCGGTTTGAAATCACTGGTGTTTCTTGCGTCACAAGCTACCTTGTATCCAATCACGTCAAAGTGCGGTCGGCCTTTAGCATATTATCATTATGCTGGGAAGCAGGGGAGCCTCAAAAGAAGCCAGGTTATCCCGGTATATTTTTCTTTTGAAATAAAAAATTGGCTACTTTTAGCAATGAAACTGGTAAATTATGTATATTATGATGTTATGATTAACTATATGCCTTTCTCCAAGACGTTCCATGAGGTTCAAAGCATTTCTAAGGATACTGATTTTTAGAAGGCAGAGATGGCAAACGGGAACAGGGTTTGTGTAACATTAGCAACACATTGTTAGCTGTTTGAGTCAAGCAAAAGGCTAATCATATTAATTACTGTTATGTGTTCGACATAGTAAAGAGCGATACATTTGTGCAGTGTTTACTACAATAACTTGAGTAAAAGTTGACAGATTGGGTCTCGGAGTTGGTGTGAGTGAGCAGAGGCGGCACTAATTTGAATATATATATGAATCCATTATACTAAATGAAGCAAGCGTGTGGAGTTACATTCAAGCTATTTTAAGGCATGAAGATTTATTTATTTTCATAGGAAATATAACATTTAATTATGTGATTTTGGTAATCAAAGGGTTTTTAACCCTTAAATACATTCTTTCGCCAATCATTCTTACATATGCGGGTCTTTAGCGACCCGGATCTATATCTAACATGGATAGATATCTACCTGTCGTGATAATATATAAAACTCCTGATATTAGAGTTACAATTACAGAAGAATAAAATAAAGCATATTTCATTACCTTTTGGAGCTTGAAGGGTTCAGTTTGAGGAGATGTTTTATCTTCACTGTCCTTATCAGAGCTCATTTTCCTGTACATTCAGAATCTGGCTAAACACATATTCGCATCTCATGCATATTCTCAAAACTAATTTTCAATGTCTTCAAAATCAATATTTCGATCGCTTACAGCTTCTTGACCAGATCCATCATCAAGTGACAGTGAAACTAATATTTGAATGTGTTCAGTACGTGCTCTGCAGTTAATCGCTGAGCCATTTCAAGTTCTGCAGATTATAATTATTATTGTTTCGTTTTCTGTCTGAGGTAACTATGAGTGAAACGACACTTAATTGCGTATCAGACATTGCCACCTTGTGGAATAAAGGTGAATTGCACTTATTTTAGTCATTATAGATTCATTTATTGTTGTGCAGAAAAAAATTATACGTACAATCTTACACACCTCGGGTCGTTAGCGGAAAAAACTAGTGGAAAAACAGGAATTCAATTATAATTGTATTATTTTTTTCTTGTTATATTGTTTATAATGGATTAAATGAGGAATACTAAGAAGGTTGATGTCTAACTTTAAAAAATGAATGATGGGGAGGGTAGTGAATGACGCTAATGACCTGAGGTATGCATTTAAGGGTTAAGGGATACAATTATTGACTACAGGGGGACTTTAAATATATATTTTTAAAAGCATTTAGAAATGCATTAAAGTATTTTGCTGTCATCAACAAAATCTCAGGTCACATAACTTTTAAAATATTTCAGCAGGATTGCTGCGAAATGAGTGAAAAATAAGTCCATATTTGAATATAATTGTGTATTTGATCAAATAAAAAATACCCCCCCCCTCAAAATTCAAAGTCATATGGCCAAATCGTTCTTTACCAGATTATAATCAGTTAAATTAGCTTAGAAAATCAATAACCCTCTGATCAAATTAGCAATGGAGTCATCTGATATGACACATTTTCACATTTCAGCTTGTTTAAGGATAGGTGGGTGATGGGATCTTCATTAGATTTGAAAATCCCTTGGGATCACAGACAGTCAGCAAAGCCCTGGAATTTCCCTGCCCAGGTGGAAACACCTGTCACTGTAAACAATGAAGACACATCATGCCTTGTCTTGTTCTCTAGTGTGAATAGAAGTATGTACAATAACAAGCATCTATAAAGATGGTGATGAGATCGGAGGTCAAGGTGTGAGGTTTTGTTATTACTTCCAGGTGCACTTGATGTTGTTAGGAATGGAAAACCACATTTAACCTACTATAGAACTGCCTGGCAGCTTCAAATTGGCCTCTGTGTTCTTATTAGTGTGGTTTCAGATGGGTTAAGACTGACGTTGAGCCACTTGGGACATATAGCTCAGGGATATTACAGATGATCCTTCATTTATGTGAGCGGCCTTGTACTACCACCCTGCAATTACCGTGAGATTGTGCTTTCTGTATCTGTGTCATGCAGTCAGTCACAGAATAGGATGATGTGAAAAAATGAAGACTCATTCCTGTTAGGAAACCTGAGCCCCGGGGCTTGAGGGGAGGGAGGTTTCGAGAGAGAGAAGAGAGGACTGTTTGTGTCCTCATATATCGTTTGGGGTTGGGGGTACACAGTGGATGAGGTGGCGTTCTGTGAAACCATTGCCTTTTACAGTTTGATAAGGGGTATTTCTGTTGGATGTTAAACTTTCTAAAAGACAAAATAATGCGTTTTAAGTGTTCAATTGCATTGTGCCATCACAAGCTGAAGCTACAGTAAATGAATGTGTTTTAATATATTTTGATATTGATATTTTGAGTATACCAACAGTACCCTAAGTTTTTGAAGGAAGTCTATGCTAATTTATTTGATGAAAAATACAGAAAAAACTGTAATATTGTGAAATATCATTACAATTTAATTAATTAAAATTATAATTTAGTTATTTTAGTCTATAAAGTTTCAAATATGGATATTTTTCTTACACAAATGTGCCGCTTCGCTTTAGAAGGCTTTTATTAGCCCCCAGGAACTGTGTGGTGCAGTTATATGATGGATAGATGCACTTTTATGGACTTCATAACCGAGGCAACAATTCACTGCCATTATAATGCTTGGATTATCCAGGATTTTTTAAATATAACTCTGATTTTATTCGTCTGAAAGAAGAACATCATATACCCCCTAGGAGGACTTGAGGGTAAATCATGGGATAATTTATATTTTTGGGTGAACTAACCCTTTAATTCCTGTGATGGCAAAGCTGAATTTTTTAGTAGCCAATACAGTCTTCTGTGTCATGTGATCCTTTAAAAGTCATTTTAATATCCTGATTTGGTGCTTAAGATTTTTTTTTTATTAATGCTGTTATTATTATACAAAACAGTTTGACAGTTAAAACTGTTGAGCTGCTTAATATTTTTGTAGAAATCTTTATTTAAAATAGAAATCTTTTGTAACTAATAAATGTCTTTACTCTCACTTTTTTTAATGTGTCCATGCTGAACAAAATTAGCAACCCCATCCCCCCCAAAATGTTCCCCCCTCAAACTATTGAACGGTTGTGTACCTTCAGAGAGGAAACATGAATAATGCACAGGTTTGACAATTTACAAGCCTTGTTCTAAAGGTTGTGAAACTACAAGGTTTATCTATTCTTTATCGTTGAAAACATATTTTATTAACAGAGTTTTTAATATACTATTTTTTTCTATTGTTTAATATTTACTGGCTAAACAACATCATGTTAACAGGTTTGACCTTTTAAGACAGATCTAACAAAACATAAAATGAAATGATAAAATAATAGAATTTTAACTTGTAGAATTGATGCCATAATGACAATGTTTCTCAGATTTATGAAAAAGTTAATTACTTTAAATGGGTAACGTGTGATGTATAGGTGGACCTGCATAACCTAGGGACACGTGAACTAAATTTGAACAAAAATTTGTATCTGAAATAGAAATATGTCTATATTAATCATTCAACATCGTTCAAGTAATTTTTTCCACATACAGTATGAAAGACCCAAATGGCGTCATTTGACAGCTGACAGAGAGAAGCACGAATGAGTTTTTCGAAACAATGAGAAAAAGGCGAGAATGGCGCGAGAGACGAAAGTCTGTCACTATGTCTCCTTTCTCACTATCTATCCTCCGTCCCTCATTTCTCCCGTTATAAGCAGATGGACAGTGGGGGCCAGGGAATGGAGGTCCTTGGAGTCTGGCGTGGTGTCCATTGTGGGCTTTTGATATTTAAACTCGCCCTTCTCTGCCCTCAGGGGACGCCCGATTGTCTCCATTGTTCAGTAAAAAGTGGGCCAAGAAAGAGAGAAATAAAGAGGGGGGATCAGATTGACATAAAAGGGGAGGGAATGATTGGTAAGATAAAAAACAGAAGAAAAGGATCTATGACTGACAGTTTTTACTGGTTCGACCAGATTTGTACCGAAATGTGTTTTGTGGAGTTCACCAAATATGTGACGTGATGGACAGGAGCACAGACAAAGCACGGCAAGGGAGTGTTCCCCCATTGCGAGAGGATTTTTTTTTTGATGTCAGCAAATAAGGAAGATGAAAAAAAGTGTGTGCGTGTGGCAAGTCAGGTACTGAAAAAAACAAGATGAAGGCTAGAATAGATGAGCTGCTAGACAATAAATAAATATACAACCAAGTAATCCTGTTTTATAAAAGATTAAATGCATATTCATTTCCTAACAGTTTCCTGCTTTTACCGTTTTGAGGTTTGAGGCATTTTGCGTCTCACCTCACCTCAGTGCTCCGTGACATGAACAGACAGCGCAGATGCATGGGAGAGAGAGCGATTTTCTGTGCCAGATGTATGCTGTGGGTTTTTAGGAAAGACCAGCCAAATTGCACATGCTCCCATCTGTACCTCTTGCCGCTAACAAATTAGTAAGAGAACGCAGGTCACACAAAGGAGTATCAAATGCGATATTAGCCTCTGAGACAACAGCTCCTGTTAAATTGGCCTCTAAAGGCCCAATAAACCTGCAGAGCCTGTATTTGTTATGAGTTTATTTAATAGAAACATACCATTTTTGTTTGAAAGAGTCAAAATGAGATTATGATGAATGAGAAATTTTATCTTCAAATGAATCGGCACTTTAGGAAATTTAAATTCATTGGCCCACGGGTTTTATGAGATATTGAGAACCAGAATGGAGCAACAAAGAAAAAAAAAAAAAAGTATGAGTATGTCCATGTTTTAACCTGTTTTGGTTTATTTTTGCGTTTAATTTTTAATCAACCAGGGATATGTTGCCATACACATTTAAACATGCCATCTGATAAACTGTGCATTGACATGAACTGAGCTAAATGAAAACAGCAAGTATTTAATTATTCATTTGTACATTTGCTGAATGAAATCATAGACCAGTTAGGGTTACAATCATTAGCTTATTGTCAGTATTTGCTGTCAAAATAGTACCAGACATTAAAAAAATTGTGTGTGTGTGTGTGTGTGTGTTTCTTTGTTTAAATTACATTGTGGGGACCAAATGTCCCCATAAGGATAGTAAAACCTGAGATCACCTACATTGTGGGGACCAGCCAGCGGTCCCCACTTTTCAAAAGGCTTATAAATCACACAGGATGAGATTTTTTGAGAAAGTAAAAATGCAGAATGATTCCTGTGATTGGTTGGTTTAGGGGCGGGGGCAGTGTAGGGGCATAGAATGTACAGTCTGAAGGATATAAAAACCATTACGTCTATGGAGAGTCCCCACAAAGATAGTGAAACAGACGTGTGTGTGTGTGTTTTAGTGTGGGCTTCAACCTGAATGCTGACTGACTCATTGGGACGGATGTAACCGTGGGGACATAAATTGAGGTCCCCATGCGGAAACAAGCTTATAAATCGTACAGAATTAGTTTTTTTTGAAAATGTAAAAATGTAGAAAGTTTTCTGTGGTGCGTAGGTTTAGGGGTAGGGTTGGTGTAAGAGGACAGAATATACAGTTTGTAGTTTAAAAAACATTATATCTATGGAGAGTCCCCACTAAGATAGCGAACCAGACATGTGTGTGTGTGATTCATAATTTAAACAGCTGTGTTTTTTGCAACTCAATAATAATGGTTGCTTGAAGGAATGGAATCAAATTCATTTGTCCAGAATTGATGTCTTGGTAATTATTCAAATATTTCTGCTTTCATTCTACATTGGAAACGATAGCTTTGTTGTGCCCCACAAAATACAGGTCATATTGACCTCAGGCTAAATAAGGGCTATTCAGTCATGTCATCTAAGTTGTTTAGACTCCTAGTTACATGCTGTAGCTCCTCATTTATGGTGTTTTAATTGGGTCACCATGGGCTAGTTGCTAATGTGTTCAGACAGTCCTATCCTGAGCATTTCTAAATGGCTAATCTCAGCAAAGGTCAGGAAATGAGGGTTTATTAATGTTGGGATGTCCATCAACCATCAGTCTCAGTTTCTTCTTCATTGTATCACTCGTCCTCATCTCCTTGCATTGCTGTTAATTAGACTAGCATCTCCTTTTAAGGCATGCGAATCGATCTGTTTGTCATTGGGATTGCTCGCAGATGACACAGATTGCTCTTTATCTCGGTGAGGTTACGACATGCAGTTTATTTTTCCTTCTCCAGGGCCGTAACCCAAAGGTCAGTGTCACCACGGCTGTTTTGAAGGTCATGACGTGCAGAAGTGTTTTGCCTTTTGGCGTTCATGTGGGTGAGTCACCCAGAAGGTGACCGTGTTTATAACCGAATGGATTGTTGCAGATCAGCTTCAAATGTCAGGGTTTAATTCAGATTGGAGAACATTAAATTAAGATTAGTTTTCGATAACTCAGTTGCTTGCTGAGATGTAGTAACCGAAGATGAAGGTGGTAGACAAGGGCAAGCTAGCATGGGGGTGGGGGATGCCATAAAAGATTTATGTTGACAGAAGACATTCAAATTTATGTATGTCAAACAGAGCATTTTTTCATTAATTGTGTTTTTTATATCTCAGTTCTGCATCAAGCTCATTGTACCTGAAGCTGAAAGCGTCTCTTATAGAGAATATGGCACACTCTCTAGAGTAAAGTATCTTTAACTCCAATATAGATGTATTAGCTTAGGATTTTAACAATTTGCAACATTAAACATTATTAACTCAAAAATAATATATGATAAAAATACGTTTAAATTGATATGAGGGTCAGTAAATAATGGTCAAATCTTCATTTTTGGATGAACTAGCACTGATTCTAGAAATAAAACTGCCACAAGGATTCTCTCTGCCTGCTACATGTAGGTCACATTCAGAGCTTCACCTAATACTCACAGAAACACAGTGACCTTGTTGTATCAGATAGTCACAACTCATTTCATTAATTACTCATTTAAGTTAGTCTAAAATGTGTGTTCAAAATTGTTATGGTAATATTTTTAGATTCATGAGTATCTTTTCCCATATTCGTTCCATCTAATTAGCTGAGATGTGATAACCTTGGTTTGGCACAAGCGTTTTGTCCCTAGAAATAATAACCATGCCTGCAGGTGTTTCTCAGAGGGGGGTGTCTGTAATTTGACGCATCTAAAATAACCTTATGGTAAGCAGTGACACTGTTATCCCTGTCTTTTCCCACGGCTCTGAGGAGGATGAGACTGCAGTCGTGATGGCACTCTTTCTAATTAAAAAAAAAATATATATATATATTATTTTGTTGGCTTTTAAAAAGTTATGGATAGATTTATATGATTTATTATATTTTGTATTATTGTTTATGCTCCAAAAAGGTGCAAACTTTTAATCAGTAGTGTGTAGCCTATATATATACAAAGTGTACTACCACTGGGGTCAGTAAGATTTTGGATATGATTTGGAAATAAATTAATACTTTTATTCAGCAACGGTGCATTAAATTGATTAAAAGTGACAGTAAAGACAATAATTAATGTTTTTTATTCTAAATAAATGCTGTTATTTTGAACTTTATAGCCCTCATCTAGGCTAATCCTGAAAAAAAAAATCTATCAAGGTTTCCACAAATATTCAGGGCACAACTGATTTCAACATTAATAATAATAAGAATCGGCAAAACAGAATGATTTTTGAAGGATCATGTGACACTGAACACTGGAGTAATAATGCTGAAAATTCATAGTAATATAATATTACAGTTTAAATAATATAATTTTAAATAGAAAACAGTTGAATTTATAGTAATGATCAAATAAATGCAGCCTTGATTGTCTTTTTTAATTTTTAGTTTTATTTATTTGCGTAGAGTATCTATTTATATACACACACACCTCTTTGCAATTGTATTGTCCTTCCTTGATCCTTTATAGATGCTGACTTTGTTTCGCAAGGGGCTACAAGTCTGAATAAAACCATGTACATTTATGTAGTCTTTTTGAAGGACCACCAGCAGACCTTCTGAGACCTGTATAGGGTTACAAGTCACTATCAGTGTTTTCATACAGAACAGGTGTCCATTTGGTCCCACTAGGAGGTTACATCATTTTCAAGGCCTATTGTATTAATTCATAGTGTCATACTGTAGAAAGGAAGCTTTTGATTGATGTAAGATATCTTTTGGATTAAGAAAAAACACGTCCCTTATCTGTTCAAGTTATTGATCTAAGGCAGATGTTATGATCTCTATGGCACAGATGGCTTGTCTTGGTTTTGTAATTACGTATGCAGGACTGTCTTGTGGTTCTGCAGTCCAGCTGCTTTGCCCCATTGTATTCTTAGACATTGTTGTGTGTGCGTTTGGGGGATACGCACGCGCGCTGGCAGGAGACCAAAGCTTTCCCTCCCTTATCCAGACTTCTTGATGGCAGATCGGGACTCCGCCAGCAATTAACTGAAGAAATGACAACACCTCCTGTTGATAGAGGCTCCTGAAGAACCGAGGGGGAAGGGTCAACGTGCCTGTGTGCGGACGCCGCCGTTTGACCGACAAGGATGGAAGGGCTTTTTGTTAACACTCACTCTGATTCAGCCTTCTGTCAGTGTGGATGTAAAGTACGTCTGGAGACTAAACTGAACCGCGACCCCAGGGCTTAACACTCTGGATGTCAGACCCGGGGTTGACTTTTCAACTGACACAGTTTAAACACTCAAGCCTCGATCGGTGGCGCGTTTCATCCTGAGCCATATGTCCTCGATGCATCTAGCCCACAAAAGTTTGCTTTATAGGTCACGTTTGCATATGCACATCTGCTTTTCTCAGACTGCTTTACTTGATGACACAGATCTGGAATCTCACACTTTTATGCTGCAAATGTAGCATGTTGTTTTTTTCCTGACAGGAGAAATTGTGTGGAAGTCGTTGATGTTCAATGAGATGGCCACACTTTTGTTTTATTATAGGCCTATACTTTCATAAAAATCTCTTTTTTTGATCTCATAAAAAATGGGTTAGTCATTTAATAGTACTCTATTTGTGTGCTGTTAGTGAAAGCATTGTAGTTGAGGGTCATGAAAAAAGAGAAGCGGCTTTTCACAAAATACAAACACAAGTGGTCACAGAAGATGCATTTGAAACGTGTGATGTGGTGCAAATATAATGTATCTTGGTTGACCACTTGTGATCGGTTCAATGAAAAGTCGCAATCCATATTACACCATTTCTCTCTTGTTTGCTCGATTTTTGGAATATTGTATATAATTAATTTGCTAATTTGCATATTTATCAATATGCGGTAGACTCCCAGACCTTCTGGGAGAAGAGGGATGTCTGCATATGGTTGGCTCTGCATATGGTTCTGACACTGTTTTCAACTAAAAACAGAAAGCTTTTTAAGCATTCATTTACACGACAAGGGAGTTTTGGCTTCCTTAAAACGCAAGCTTTTGAAATCAGGTTTTTGGAAGTTTTTGGAAATGTTTTTGGAAATGTTACCATTATCGTCTCCATAAAAACAACAAAAGCATGAAATTTGTGAAAAAATTGTGATGTCATGCACATGCATTAGTGTCTCCTCTGAATTTGCCTCACCGGCACATCATCCTCAATTAACCCGTCTCCGGCGCAATAACTCCGATCTTTCAAGTATTCATATTCTTGTGTAATCGACGCGCCATCCTAAATGAACCCGTCTCGTGCGTGATACCCAAAATTTTGAATATTCCTATCTAATATGATTTATGACCTGCAAGGTTGCCAGAGTAATAATTATACACTGTTAATAATAGGCCAGAGGAGAACTGGGCTGAGTCTGGTTTCTCCCAAGGTTTATTTTTCTCCATGATGCCCTGATGGAGTTTTGGTTTCCTTGCCACTGTCGCCTTTGGCTTGGCTTGCTCAGTTGGGGACACTCAAATTATGATCCAAGTTACTAAACTAAATATACAAATATAATTTATTAATTTGGTCATATATAATTCTATAAACTATCCAAATTAAACTAGCCAAATCCAATTTTGTTGCAATGTTGTCCTGTTTAACACTGTGAAGCTGCTTTGAAACAATTGTCATTGTAAAAGCGCTATATAAATAAAGTTGATTGATTGATTGATTGATTACATGTTCAGTCAATAGGCGCTGTTTCTTTACAAAGTGACATCGCCAACTACTGCCCTGGCATGCATACTACAGCATTTTAGTGTTTTTTGTGGATCATTGTGAACAGGGATCGTTTTGACAATGTTGTCGTCTGTACGTGGAAAAAACGTTTCCTTTTATCCCACATACCCTTAGTTAAACGTGTGGAAAATGTTGATGCTCATACATTTGAGAAAAAATTACTTGAATTTGTGTATGTAAATGGACAAATGAATGGGTAATTTATTTGATTAGATATAATCCAGATTCCAGGCTTCATATTTGTGTTTTTATACATGCAGACCCATACATACAGGCCTGATTTGGGTCCTGACAGCATATAAACAGTAAATAATGTGTTTCACATCATCAGCTTTTTATTATTTTGTACAAAATATAATGTGACAGTGAAATAATGCAGAACCAGTGATGTAACCCCATATTCAATATTAAAGAGGACTAAATGCAAAAGATTCAGAATCTGTCATCGGCAACTCATATTAATCAACTATTCAAAATAGAATATTTTGGGTGGTGTCTTTTGATAGTTTTGACCCTGACAGGAATACTGCATTAGCCAATCAGCATCCAGGACCTGTTTCATAAATATGGATATAGATATAGCATAATTTATTTTGAGGACCTTTCCTTTCTTGACCAGCTGCTTCCTTAGTTCTTCCTCTCTCTCTGTGATTCGCTCTCTCTATCTTTGTGATCTGTTGAGTTGCTCTTCAGAGAAACCATCTACATCACCTAGAACATTCTGATCCAAACACTGACATTTTACACCTCTAATAGCCCTGCTGTTCAGGGTCTTTATTGAATTACAGAGTCTGTCCGTGTTCCTGCTTCATCTAACCCCTGTGCCAGCGGCTTATTGGGGGAAATTCAGACGGCTAGGTACCCTGCTGTTAGAGATATTGTGTTTGTGTAAGGCTGTGGCCTACCTGACATCTGCTCTGTGCCTGGACAAGGGACATGAGCTTAACCTATGGCTCTTCAACTATTTAATGGTTACATAACTGATGATGTCACAACCCTGTTCACGAGATCTCAAATGTGGTCACAATTACCGTTGATCAGTGAAATTTCGCAGATAAAATTCATTTCAATAGGAATCTGCACATTCACAAATTTCGCACAAGGGTGAAAGAGTTCCCCATGCAGATTTGCTAATGTGAAACCATGTGAATTCACTGACCAACAAAAGCTGATTGGTTTGAAAATGATTTCTGTGCTTCATACATTGCTACACTATTGTTTGCCATTTTGCTGAAATATCACTAATTAAAGATTTTTGGATCTGAGTTCAAGCGAGGAACATAGGAACTGAAGGAAAGATTTTCACTTTAAATTGCCTAAAGGAAGAGCTTTAGGATAAATGGAAGCAAATCAATATAATTGATCCAAATCAAATTTATGTTGTTTCGGGTCATAAAAAGTCTTTTTTCTTTCTTTGATTTTTTTTTTTTTTGCTCTTTATGTGGCTGTTAAATAAATGTAAGAAGAGAGTGAATTGAATTATGGAAGAAAGGAAGGACTGTCTCAAGAGTCGCAAGACTAATGTGGATGTATATGCTTTGCCTTTGGCAGCAGCTGTTCTGAAGGACTGCTATTAATCTGACCCTCTGACCGGCTCTGTACACAGCAGGTTGAGTGGAGAGGGGTCTTCAGATCAATGGAGGGTGGGACAGAGAAGGACAGAATGTGTGTGAAGAGGTATGGACCTGATAAACGAAAGACCAGCTGTCCCCCAAGAGGTCCCAGACCTCATCAACGGGATCAGAGAGAACTTAAGACACACTTTTCATCATATTTGTACTTCTTACAGGTCTTTTGGGTTTGCATGAGGTATCAATATTCACCCCAAAATAATTATACTGTTTACTTATGTAATTCTAAATCTATGACTTTCTATCTTCTGTGGAACTCAACAAACATGGGTAACATCTATTCTAAATCCCCGTTTCCACCGAAATTACCCGGAACAATTTGTACCAGGAACTTTTTTTACAGGAACTTTTTTCCCCCCAGACCTGCTACTATCTGCGTTTCCACCGCGGTCTAAAGTACCGTGAAGATTAGGCAAATTATTAGTCTGGTGATGTAGGATTGCGTGCGACTGCTCCTCCGTCACTGACGGACAGTAATAATTTTTGCGTGACACTGTATGCAACAATAACAAGTATAGAGGAGATTCAAGCAGGGCTACTTTTGCCGGTTATGTAGACTTACTGGTTTACTAAAGAGTGAACAAAACGGCGGAAAAGAGAGCACTGATACTAAAGCGTATTCTGCTTTAAATGTGTAAACCTAGATTTAAAATAAGACAAAGTATGTTATTATCAGCTATTATGAACATTGACCGTGAGATGGCGAGACGGACGCGCGCCACCGGACAGAAAGAGCAATACTTTTAAAGAGCAAGATACTTTTAAAAATGCCGGTTGAAATAAAATGCTGCGTGAACTCAACCAATCAGCATGTTCAGCGCCCAAGTTCCACCCCCCGAAAGTTCCTGAACTTTGAAAAAGTACTACCTCGTGATCAAGGACTATTGGAGGGGGAAATATTTACCCGGAACTTCATTTAGACCCTGGTTCCTGCGGTCAAAACACACAGAGTAACACCCCAAAGTTCCTAGTTCCTGGGGAAAGTTCCTGCGGTGGAAACGTCTTACATCTTACTCTAGATAATGGGGTTAGTAGATATCAAAAGTATCAAATTTGTTTTGTATGGTGTAGATGTAGGGAAAACTGGCTCACTTGTGATGTATAATGCCTCTCATTGGCTGAGGAAGTGATATATTACATAAACAGATGGGAGGCGTGGGAATCTACATACAGCATACACCTGGATACTTCATCAAGATGACTTTAACACTTTGTTGACCTGACCAACCACTGAGAACAGGATCATTGCCAAGTACCATCAGCTAATGTGCAGCATGCATCTTACTTAGGCGAGCTGTCTTTGAACAAGACAAAAGATGTTCTTAAAGGATTGTTCATCCAAAAATGAATATTTGATTATTTATTCCTAGAACTGTCTTTGTACACTGCTCAAAAGTTTGGGGTCAGTAATATATGAAATTTATATTTGTATATATTGAATGGAATCATTAAATTGATCAAAAGCTACAGTAAAGACGTGTAATGTTACAAATGATTTGTATTTGAGATAAAAACCTTTTCTTTTGAGTTTTCTGTTTATTAAGCAATACTGGAGTGGAGGTGTTTCTTGAGCATCAAATCAGCATATTAGAATGATTTTTGAAGGATCCTTACTGTATTTTTGGAAAATGTAGCCTTGGTGAGCTTTAGAGAAATCTCACCTACCTCAAACGGTAGCGTATTTTATCATGAACTATTCCTTTAACTGAGAAGAAATGAGAATACCAGTAAAATTGCCATTATGTTTATCTGGCTATGCAAATTGTTGTATGGTGTTTTGACGCACAAACAAGTGCTCAAAAGCCGCTGGTTTACACGACCGAATATGGCAGAGTGGGACTCACTCCAGTGGGACTCACATGGACCCGATTCAGCTCATTACTGACAGCTTTTGTACATGGCCTCTCTCATAAACTTGGCAGCTCTCTGCCTTTCCAAGTGTGCTCTTCAGACCTCTCGTTAGTCTCTAATGAGCCGCCCCGTTGATTGCAGGGAAAGGAGAAAAACAAAAAAGCAGAGGAACATCCAGTTTGTCTCATTCCATCTTTCATTTCCCCCCGACATAGACAAAGGAGGCCTTACTTTGCTCAAACAGCCAGAATGCTCCACTGTTGCTCCCCTTTGTTTTTCTCATGTCCTGTCCTGGAGTTCCACAAACAACAAGAGCCTTTCTATCTTTCGCAAATACATCCATATTCCTCTCCCCTTTCTTCTCCTGTCATCTCTTTCTCTTCTTCCACCCCCTCTCTCGCTCTTGCTCTTTTTAACCCGTGCCCCTCCCTTTCCCTCTCCTTTTGTGTCCCTCAAGCTGGTTTAAATATTTAAACAATGCAATTAGCGTTACACCTGATGCAATTGAAAGACGGGCCCTCTGTGACCGCATGCTTTGGCACGGCAACACAGCAGGAATGTCTTTGCTCATAGCCTTTAATGTCAGTGTCAAATGAATACTGCATGGGTTCTTAAAGGGTTCGTTCACCCAAAAATGAAAATGAGCCCATGATTTGCTCACCTTCAAGTCATCCTAGGTGTATATGACATTCTTCTTGCGTTATATTAAAAATGCCCTGGCTCTTCAAGCTTTATAATGGCAGTGAATTGTTGCTTCATTTTTGTCCATAAAAAGTCCATAAAAGTGCATCTATCCATCATATAACTAAAGGCCTTCTGAAGCGAATCGGGACATACAGAAAAAGTGCAGTGCCTCTCTCAGTTCAAAATGCTTATACTACATCTGGCGACATTGCATACACCAGTTACTTTTTTTTTTCAATCTGGTGGATTATACATTTATTTGTTTTATATATCATATTGAAATCTAAAATTAGTTTGTCATTCTTCAACAGATTTCTGATGACAGTAAATGCAATTAGGAAAGAATAGGATTTACTACAAATTTTTCTTCATCAAAAGTACTAAAAGAATTGTTAATTGAGTTTCTTTGTTCTGCAGAACACAAAAGAAGATATTTTGAAGGATGTTTGTAACCAAGCAGATAGAGCAACCATTGACTTCCATAGTATTTTTCCCCCTATCTGCTTTGTTACAAACATTCTTCAAAATATATTCTTTTGTGTTCAGCAGAACAAAGAAAGTCATACAGGTTTGGAACAACTTGAGGGTGAGTAAATGACAGTATTTTCATGTTTGGGTGAACTATCCCTTCAAGAAATCAAATCATGAAGAGTCAAAATCAGAACCAGAATCGTTCAATTCATTATGATTCCCATCCCTATCACATGCATGAAGTTGTGTCTGGGAGTTTTGGTTCTGTTTTCTCTGCTTCCCCAGAGCGATTTAGATCAGCTCGTTGTAATTTCTGTGCCAATCATGAAGAACTGAAACAAACCTTTTATTTAGTCTTACTCCCTCTGTTTTGCATCTGCCAACACAGGAGCCCCCACAACAGACGTCAGTGGAAAGGAAAAAATGTGAAACATTTCTCATAATAAGGGAAACCCATTCTGCCATCCACTGTGCTTGCACTGTACATGTTTGAGGTCACAAGCAAATTCGCTTCAACAACAAACACTGTTTAATCTCAACATTTCTTGATTGTTGCAAACTGGGGAATAGAGAAAATGCTGCAGTGTTTAATCTCGCTTTGCATTGAAATGAGGGATTGAGCTGTTATCTTTGTATTCATGCTCGCTATTAAATTACTGCTAATAGATATGCAGCCACGGAGGAGACCCCTTATCATCATTTAATGTGCTTACCATAGAGAACTAAATACCTCAAAATTGCAAATTCACCTTGGAGACATAGGATCAAGGGTCCTACTTAGAGCTAAACTGTCAATCACCTGCAGTCCTTGGCTTATGGTAAGCAGTAATTTGTTTTGATCTGTCCGCTTCATTTAGACATTGAGTGAGGTGAGATTTTCTTGAAAACTTCCGTTCATATATGTCCATTTGCATCGACCAGGCATAACATAATGACCAACTTCCTAATATTGTGTTGGTCCCACTTTTGCTGCCAAAACAGCCCTGACCTGTTGAGGCATGGATTCCACTTGACCCCTGGAAGATGTTAGCAGCAGATAATTTAAGTCCTGTATGTTGCGAGGTCGGGCTTTCATGGATAGGACTTGTTTGTTTAGCACATCCCAGAGATGCTCAATTGGATTTTGATCTGGGGAATTAGAGGTCAAATCAAAAGGCCACAGCTACCAGGGAATGCCGTTTCCATGAAAGGGTGTACATGGTCTGCAACAATGCTTAGGTAGGTGGTACGTGTCTAAGTAACATCCACATGTATGGCAGGACCCAAGGTCTCCCAGCAAATCACTACCCAAAGCATCACACTGCCTCTCCTGGCTTGCCTTTTCCCATAGTGCATCAAGGTGCCATGTGTTCCCCAGGTAAACAACGCACACGCACCCGGCCATCCACGAGATGTAGAAGAAAATTTGATTCATCAGACCAGGCCACCTTCTTCTGTGGTCCAGTTCTGATGCTCGTGTGCCCACTGTTGGTGCTTTCGGTGGTGGACTGGGGTCAGCATGGTTACCCTGACTGGTCTGCGGCTATGCAGCCCTATATGCGTAACAAACTGCGCTGCACTGTGTATTCTGACACCTTTCTATCAGAACCAGCAATAACTTCTTGAGCAATTTGAGCTATAGTAGCTCGTCTGTTTGATCAGACCAAACAGGCCAGCCTTCGCTGCCCACGTGCATCAGTCCATGACCCTGTCGCCGGTTCACCACTGTTCCCTGCTTGTACCACTTTTAATAGATACTGACCACTGCAGACCTGAAACCCCCACAAGATCTGCAGTTTTATAGAACTCTGACCCAGTTGTCTAGCCATCACAATTTGGCCCTTGTCAAACTCGCTCAAATCCTTATGCTTGCCCATTTTTCCTGCTTCTAACATTCAATTTGAGGACAAAATGTTCACTTGCTGTCTAATATATCCCACCCAACAGGTGCCGTGATGAAGCGATAATCAGTTATTCACTTCAACTGTTATGCCTGATCGGTGTATGTGTGCAAAATGATGATAAAACGTTAAAGGGAATCTCACTAAGTTTCTGTATACTTTAGTATAGCTTTGTAATTCGGCCAGTAGTTCTTTCTGTCCCAGGTCCCCCATAAATTTGAGCGACTGCCCTGTATGATGGTACAAAACTGGTACTTTGACACACATGTCATGATACTGCATGCATGATTACCATATTTATATACCATGGTATACATAAAAAAATTTGGACTCACTAAGATTTTATTTCAATACATTTATAGTTAATTAAATTGATCAAAAGTGATATAAGGAATAGTAAGAACGGACATTATAATGTTACATAAAATGGTATTCCATTGTACATTTTGGTATACTTTTGTTAATATGTACATTTATAACGCAGCATTTAAAAAAAAATTTGCAATCAAATTTGATTATAATAATGACAAACCACTAGATTGGAATAACATTCATGACGTACTTGCAATTATTTCTGTCAGATTTTCCATCAGCTCATTTTAATTAGATTAATCTCAGAAGGTGTTTACATTATTAGATTGTTCTTAATGATGTTGCTATGAAAGTGTTTGACCTTGCTAGTATGTCCTACGCTCCTAGATGTCAACATGCACTGAGCACTTATTATCTTAAATGAAGTTATAATTAATTGTTTTTTTTTTAATGAACCTTTTGTTTGTTTTGACTAGAAGCAAGGGGTCAAATATCTTTATCATTCAACTCTCACTCTCGCTGCCCGGCTGGCACTGGCATCTATCGATCTCTTTCCATATTAGGCTTCTATAATCATATACAGCGAGCATTTGCATGTAGTTGACATCATATTGATTTGTCAGTAGGTGACATGAAGGCTGGCGGGGAGTAAAAAGGGGTCCAGACGTACACGAGATTGAGACGCGAGTCGTAATGGAGAGGTCAAGCTCAGAGGGAAAAGCCCTGAAGGAGGGGAGAGTCTTCCATCCAAGCCTGGGAAAAGCTAAATTCCCCCCAGCTGAGAGCAGGCGATGGCCCGTTGGGAGAGGGGGAGGGCAGAGCACCCGGCCGTCTCTTTTTTACATATATGTCATGTGTTTGTATTTTTCCTTGTTGTGTGTATGCCTTTTTGTTGTGTGAGCACGCGTGTGGATCTTTTTCAAAGGGGGGAGGGGTCTGCCCACATGGCGATTAATTATTCATAAGGTGGGCGGGGAGAAGTCAAAGTAGGAGGCAACAGACGGGGAAATCTGTGTTTGCTGTGTGTGAGGGAGGCAGAAAGAGAGAGGGAACATCAGAGACAGTTAGTAAGGGCTTGAGGAAAGGATGCACAGAGACATAACAGCCCCCAGAAGACACGTCATTAAGGAACTACACATGCTTTGCTTCTTGATAGCACAGATTGTAAGCCACAGTGACCTACTCCTGTAGTCAAAGGATTTTAAACCAAGCCGGCACAAATGAAAGAGGAATCTACTGTAATAGAGATGACAGGCCAGCTCACTCCTACCAGATACAGAGACCTTTTTGCCTGAAAGGTAAATTGGATTTGTTTGCTTGTATATTCATTGGTGTGTCTCTGTTTGGATTCAAAAGCAGACTCTAACTACAGTGGGCTTATAATTGCCCTTTTTTGTCTCTGTTCTCTTTCATTCATTCTTGTGTGAATTGGATGCCACATGCTGACCGCATTACGCTGGGCTTTGTTGGTCTAACACGTTTAGACTTGTGGCTAATTCTATAAGTTATGTTATGCTTTTAATTTATGTAAAAATAAAATGTAAATATTTAAATAAGCAGATAAATTAAATCAATATTTGACAGATTAAATTAAGAGAGATTTATGTTGAGTAAGTATTTGTGAGATTGGGAAACTAGGACATTTTCCAGCAGTCTTATTAAACTAGTCAAATTGCAGTGTTTTTGTCTCGCTGCCAATTATTGTGTGCCTTTGATCTGTGATTTTGGTTGATCATTGTGGCTTGCACCCTATTCTAATAAAGGGCCTTTGAGACTTTGTGTTCTTTTAATGGGTGTCCACTTGTAGACAATATGTTGAAAAATGTATTCTTTGTCAAATAATATGAAAAGAGCATAATGCACATGTTTTTATGAGTTAGTCGTTTCCTAAATCAGTCAGGCACTTATTGATGAGTGGTCGGCTGCAGATGAGGACATATTGATCTCTGAGTTGGCACTGGGCTACATGTTGCGCGATCGGGCCTTGTAATCTTCACTGGCTCTGGCGATGACCTTTGTGAACTCTGATGCATTGAACTCTAAAGTCTTCTTTCTGCGTGCCTCGCTGCTACCACATCACTAAATGTCATCTTAGTTCCTGTCAGACTGAAGAGGAGTCTTTGTTTAACCCTAAAATTAGACCAGAGCTGTCATTCAGATGCATGTTGTGTTTAGCTGAGCATGTATGGAGTATGTGGCTCACGCTCAGAAGAAAATGCTCTTTTACTGAAGCACATACACCAACGCACTCTGGCGTCCCATGACAACCTGAAGCACACCTTGATTTCACTGTATGAGCTGTCATTGTCTGTTCTGGGTAGATTGATACTCTGCAGTACTGTGTTTATCTTTGTCCAGTGTAAGTTCTGAGAGATTGTAACCGTTTTACAAGACCTAATTACAATACTTGCTATTTATTTCCACAGACCATTAAATAGCTATTAGGGCACACTAATGAAAGTGTTTAGGGCGTTTCTTTTCACTTTTTGGTTCTCTTTTCTTTGTTTACACAATGACCTGTGTCGGTTTTGCACTTTTTAACATTTTAAAGTACTCTATTACTTTACTATCAGTGTTTTCAATGCTTACTATAAAGGGAGCATTTTATTGTGTTTACTGTTATTGTTATTTTAAAACCGTAAATATAAAGTGAAGGGTATTTTTAAACAAATTCTTCATAAACCACTTCAGTTTATTCAATTCAATGCAATAGTTTATGTAAAAATTGTTTTATAAGCGATTTTATATTTCGTTCTGCATTGTTTGTGCAGGCAGGTAGTCCCGCCTCCAAACTCTTGTGATTGGTTAAGCCAAAATTTTCCAGATGCTGGACCCCGAAGATACTTTTTACATTTTAAGTGTTAAAAAGGGTTCATTCACCCGAAAATTAATTACTTACCCTCATGTCGTTCCAAACCTGTAAGGCCTTCGTTCATCTCAACACAAATGAGGATGTTTTTGATGAAATCTGAGAGCTCTCTGACCCCTCCATAAACAGCAATTTAATTAACACTTTCAAGGCCCAGATAGGTAGGAAATACATCATTTAAAAAGTCCATGTGACTACAGTGGTTCAACCTTAATATTATGAAGAGACAAGAATACTTTGTGCGGAAAAAAACCTAACTAAAATAGCTGTGCCAGTCTCCTACGCTGTTGACGCAGTAAATACAGTGCAACACTTTCGACACTATGTCAGAATGCTGGCTTCCTATTGGCCGACGCTGTTCAAGTAAGCACCATGGCGGATGCGTGTTATGCTGGCGCAGGACTTGCCAATGGTGAGCCGCCGTTCGGCCGTAGAACTCGATAATTCTGCACTGTTTACACTACGTCAACAATGTATAAAGTCGTTATTTTTTGTTTGTTTTTTGCACACAAAATGTATTCTTGTCTCTTTATAACATTAAGGTTGAACCACTGTAGTCAGGTGGACTATTTTAATGACCAACTTTCTGGACCTTTAAATTAAAATTGCTGTCTATGGAGGGGTCAGAGAGCTCTCGGATTTCATCAAAAATGTCTTAATTTGTGTTCCGCTAGGTGAATGAAGTTCTTATGGGTTTGGAACGACTTGGAACGAAGTTTACTTGTTGTCTGTCCTCATTAATGTCTGAAAAATTTAGCATTTCCACTAAAAGTCATTATTATATATTGGATGCGCTGTGGTGAAAGCAGCTGTTTCATTTTTCAACATAGCAGTCACATGTGCAATCAGAAAAAGGCTGTTTGGCTGTCCAGACTTTGATGTTTTCCAGCATTCACATGTGTCTGATGGCGACATGTCAGGATTTGTTCTGCCATGTGTATCTCTGCGACACACATGGGAATAAATGGGCCAGTGTCATTTTACAAAACAGCTTTTGTCACACCTTATTGCAAATATTGTTAGCGAACTAGACCAGAACCAGATACATGATGTGCAAAGTTCTGGATGAATGCACCTGAAAAAGAGCAAAAACATCTCAGGCTTGTGACAATGACATTATGATGTTGTGTAATATCATTAGCGCTGTTGAATCAGCCTTACAACCGGACATGCAATACAAGGGAGTGATTGTGTAGATCTGTGTGTAAATGTATGTTTCTCTGTATATGGGGGGCTGGAAAGCCCATCCTTTTGTGTGGGCTGAACAGGAGGAGGTTAATGTGCTCACAGATAATGCACAGAGATACTCTTTCACAGTAAATATTTAGACTGAAGGCTCAAAGACCCATCAATTCATCCCAGGAACATTAAAACATTTCTCACAGTGGCACATTCATACTCATTCCAGCCCCAACACACACCTTCAGAACTAGTTTCAGAAGAAGTACTAGCATAGTATGCACTGTGTGTGAGTGTGTCTCCTTGCAAACAAAGTATCAACCCTGATTTTCTACCAGAATGCACTGTGGTTGTACAATAAAAGATGAATTACTTTGTAAAATCACTGTCTGAATTCAGTAATATACTTCCATATAATTTCTTCTGCCTTTCAGAGTGGTTAAAAACACTATTAAATAATTAAATTTACATCCTGAGTTTGGGGCAGACGTGGATGGATTGTTCCAACACGTCTCCAATTAGCATGTCTGTGTCTTTTAAAAAGCCTTCTGCTTTCCATAATGAGAGATTTAGCACTGGTGACACTGGCGATGCTCTTCTGGAGTATTAATCGTTTCCCTTGTGTTCGTGTCAACCCTAGCTAAGCGCTTCTGCCGCCTGTGTGGTGCTGAGTGAATGTACATAGTCTGTTGTGGCAATCTCAGCAGAATAACCATCATAAGCAGCATAATATCACCCACAGCATTGTTAAGTTGTTAGTCAGCACTTCCAGACCTTTGCTTCTGTTTTGAAATTGAATGTACTAGTTTTACAGCTAGGCTTTTACAGTAAGATCATACTGTAAGAACTGACATTGCAAAGAGAATATGGAAACAGAGGCTCTAATCCCAGATGGGGAACAGTTGTTGGACCCTTGAGCATTGCTCTTGAACTGCTTGATTTTTTTTCCAGGCTGAAAGTGTAAGAGTGAATGAGTAACATAATGTGATGTAATTTAATATCGCGCACATTGCCTGGTTTCATTCAAAAACATACTGAGGAACATGGAAAAGCTAAAAATGTTCTTGTTTTGCCAAGATCACCAGAAAACCAAGGCTAATCTAAAGAGACTTGGCTGTGGGATTAGAGGAAAACTCTACAGTATTAGCACACCATCAAAAGCTTGAATATATTTCTGATTTCCTCGATTTTTGATCCGTTCATAGCCATTATTATAGCTCGAAGCTGTCAGAGCATGTTTTATGGATGCCGCATGACGGACGGCGAAAGAAACGTGTTGCTAGCATGTAGAAATAATCCACATGCATTTCCTGTAAATGTAAGGGATAGGCTGTATTACATGCCAAATCCACCAAAAATGTGAGGAATATATTCAAAGGTATGATTTATGTGTCTCTAAAAAGCACTGACCTGAATTATGACCTCGTGTTGCTTCATGCGCACAATCACAGCGCCTGAGGGCAATAGTACGAGCTGAAGCAGACATGAAGTTCAACAGAGGCTGGCATGGAATACTGATTCATCAGAAGTCAGTTCACTATGATTTGCTGGTGTCTTTAGATCTGACTGAAGGGTGAATCTTGAGGCTTTAGGTTTTAGCATAAACTACAGAATTAAGAAAGCACCGTAAATAGCATGCGCATATATTATCTTCAGTGCCTGAATGCACCAACTGCATTGACCCTGTGGCGTTTGGAACAGGTTCAATCGGAATGGTTTAGGACAGGGATGGTCTCCCACAAAGCTGCTCTTCTCTCTGCTTCAGGGGCTTGAAAAACTGCTCATGAACCATTTGGATCATCTGAGGTGAAGCACAAAGTAATTAGCAGTATTTTTGGGGGATTGTCTCTTTGTTTGAATATGATTAGCAAAGAGTGTTTGTGTGAAACGTGTTTCAAGTGTGATTATGGGTTTCTTAGCAGCATGCTTGTCATGTTTTAAAGCTGTGCTTTCTTTGAGGAGCCTTTGTTGAAGCATTTGTACCACAGATTTCCCAACCATGGGTTCATTTTAACCATTTGTTAAATATTTAACATATAGTTTACTTTAAATAATTGTGATCATTATCAGCCCATTGTCACAATACAGGAATTGGATCAATTGATATTGATATTCGATACGGTTTCGATACCACAGGAAAAACTTCCGTATACACCACCATACAAATAATTTATCTCATAAATATTTTATAATTTGTGTAATTTTGTTGTAATAGCTTACAAACAGAACAGGCTTTATTTAAATCGTTAAACTAGATTAAAAAAGACAAGTAAACAATAGCACAAATAAATACATAAAGAAACAAATTAAATAAACATGGCTTTAAGTTTTCAGGTGAGTCTAACAGTGTATTCAGGTAAGAAATAGTACAGAAATGAAAGTAGTCAAATGCAGTTTTTCATTGTAAAAAATAAATACAGATTAATGCTTACAATTAAAGTTAAAAAAGTTATTCAGTCGAGAAGCGGGTGATTTTCTCTTGTTTTTTGTTCTTTGATTAATATGACCGACAGCAGCAGGTTTATTAGGCTCCTGGCACTTTAAGAAGGTATTCACAGATTCAATATAATGTTTCACAACATGTGTTTCATCTAAATTATTTACGTTCCAAAACTGACTGTATTTATTTGGATACTTGGCAAGATGGAATTTTGATATAATTTTGCATTTGACCATTTAAGCGCCATAAGCCGCAAAAAGAAGTCCGTTTTGTCAGTTTTACGCTTTTGGTGTGAGCGCAAAACCTGTGATAATGACTAAATCTGGCAGACAATTGTGCATTTTAAAGACATCTAATAGCCATCCAAACACAGCCCCGAAGTCTTAGTACAAGGCAAAATTTGGGCTGTCAGTGAAAATTGAACAGACGTCTAACCATAGCCCAAGAATAGACTAGTCATCTAGAACATGAACATGTCAATGAAATGAAATCAAACACCTTGTAATCACTGTTGACTTTGCTTACGTGATGAAATATCATACATCTCATACATCTCTTTAGGTAAAAATTGTCTTGTATTGATTCCACTACAAATATTACTCAATGGGGTTAAAACATCATGTCTGCTCTTTGTCTGTATGAGGAGGGACATATTCTCCATTTTCATCTCATTCGCTGGTTGGCATTCTCAATTACTAGAGCTTTAATAGCAGCATGTGTCCGGAATAATCACAAAAGAATGAAAAGCCTACCCTCCTAAATTAGCTGTAGGGGTGTTTCTGTAGTTGTTATTTTGCAGTGGATAGATTTCTGAGGTTTAATTAATGGATTTGTCAGCAGCTCGTCTCTCGGACCCCCCTTTTCCGTCACACACTCATTCACACTTAGACTCAAACACACATGCAAATTCAATCAAACACACACGTATGTATGCACACACATACTAACTCCCGTTTCTTATCATCTAGCGAGCGAGAGTCTCTAGAGATTATATTCACACCTATCACACTATCCACCAATCCCTCCTTATGATAAGTGGAGGAGGAGCAAAAGACAAGGGGAGGGGTGGGGGACCCGTGTCCCAGGAGGTGGGATGGCACAGCTACGACCATTAAGAGATCCAGAATGTATTTAATCACCACGGTAACCCCAGGCAGATGGACCCATCCAGGAAATGAGCCCCAGCAGCTATTTTTGTAACCCATCACTCCTAACCACTGTGCATCTTCACTGCAAAAAACATTGTGTGCCTTTTCTAAAATATCTAAACATTTGTAAAAGAACATTTGCTTGAGAATTGTATTAATAGAGCAGCAAAATAACATTAATATTAATAATATATTCTTGAATACGTTTTTTTTGTCTAGTTTTAAGGAAAAAATGTGCAGATTTGATTTGTGATTAAAATGAGTCTTAATATCTTTTGTAATATTTTCTTCTGCGTTGTAAGGATATTAACATATTTATTTAAACACAAAACTACCGATTCAAAATATGTTTGAAAATAATTTTGCAGTGGTACCTTTATTTTTAAGGAAAAGGATATTAGATTGAATGAGTTTTATCAATACTTTTTTTCCATTTGTGACCTTTAAGGTATCCCTCTAATGCTGTCAATAGAAGAGGGTTTATCATGAGCTTCACAGGAATCGGCATGTATTAAATATTCATATGGCCTGTATGTGACCTCTCAATCTATATGTATAAAACATACAGCATTCAGTGTCTAAGGCTAGTTTATGGCGTCTATTTGTTTTGAATTCACTAAAAATACTTAAAAAGGGAAGTCATTCAGAAATATATTGTCTGGTATAATTTTTTGGGGGGTAATTACCAGAATCCTGTTCTGCTGCACCTCTAATGAACCGTTATTAGTATCCCAGCAACAGCACACAGGTGTTTCATTTTTATTTTCCATCTTTATGCCTGCGTAAGCCTGTTTGATTTAACAACACGGTGCCTAACAGACCTGATAATGCAAATAAAAGGGCTGTACATTTTGTACCTTCCCTTCTTGACTTAAAAAAAAACAAAACAACCACCCCTTAACGGACACGCACGCACAGGCTTGGTAATGGGCGTAGCACACACCTCCTCTGGGACGAGCTTTACACTCAAACACATACACACAAACACCCCTCACCCGATGCTGTTGCTATGGAGCCTTAGCGACCAGGTCATCTATCATTGGCCACCACAGGAACTTAGGTTTGGATAATAAGCTATTGGGTTGCGTTTGTGTGTTCAGATGGGGGCAGGAAGAAAGTGAGAAAGAAAAGAACGAAATGAAGTAACTTCGAAACATAGTTGGTGGGAATTGGTTACTGGGTCATTAGCAGTGTTTTGCAGGAAAGCTGGGTTTGGGTGTGTGCTTGGTAGGATTCGTTCCTACCTATCGCTGTCTCTCCCGAGGCACAAACTCATCTCATCTTATTGAGTTACAGGACATCCACACAGCAAAACAGATTTTTATAATCCACTTAAACATGAGATAAAATATAAAATCAATACAAAAACACATCAAAGAAGGTTTTTTCTGTTGGCCTGTTTACTTGAATGTGCGACCTTTTTGCGATTGGATAAATACTAAATTTAACAGTGCAGGAGGAAATGAGAGGAAGCAGAATGTGAAGACAGAGATTAGACAGAATCCAATTTCACTTTAGAAGGGAAGAGACTAAAGCTGTGCTGAAAGGGTGTAGGAGGGTGGTCTTCTTTAAGGGTTATAAGAGAAGAAGGGGGGTCTTAAATATTTCAGATGTGGCACAGCATGTTTTGGTCATGAAGTAGGCAGATAAAAACACTTCTAGGTTAGTATTTGATAAACAGTGAACAAACTAAGGAGCATTCCCCTTTATATATCTAATTCAGAGCATGTAATGGTGTAAAAACTGCATGTTTTCAAAACTGGCTATTCTTTGGCTTGTTTCGGGTTCTCTCACACAGTAAAGAAAATATAAAGCGCTCTTAATAATAGAGATCTCTCTGATGGTGATTAGATTTGAGATGGATTTGAATGATTAGGTTGGGTTATATAAAAGAGTTTGTGTAGGTATGTGTGGTCAAAGTCTATATATCTATATATGATAATATAAATCTACATTGAAATATTCAGACTTCTATTAAAATCATTTTAAAAAATCATACCGACCGTAAACATTTGAGCAATAGTGTATAAGTCGATAATATAAATTTAAACGAACAACGTTGTTGGAATATTTTGTATATTGAACAGCCAATATGGGCCAACTACGCTGTTCATTTAAATTGATAATATGGAGTTATATATACACTACGGCTCAATTGCCTGGGATCGGAATGATCCTTTAAATGTTTTTGAAAGAAATCTCTTAAGCCCATCAAGGCTGCATTTGTATGATCAAAAATACAGTAAAAACAGTAATAATGAAATATCATTACAATTTAAAATAACTGTCTTATATTTTAAGATGTAATTCATGTGAAGGCAAAGCTGCATTTTCATCAGCCATTACTCCAGTTTTAATCCTTGATCCTTCAGAAATCATTCTAATATGCTGATTTGATGTTTAATAAACATTTCTTATTATTATCAGTGTTGAAAACAGTAAAGCATAATTTATCTAGAAAGAAAAAAATAAAAAGTTTGTAATATTATGAATGTCTTTACTGTCACTTTTGGTCAATCTAATGCATCCTTGCTAAATAAAAAAAATATAAATTTCTGCCAAATATATCTTACTCCAAACTGAAATCAACCATCCTTAAAGTAAGTAAAAGTATTGAAGTCTTTTACTCTCCTGCAATTGAGCCTTAAGGTCATTTTGAACCAGTGCTGTCAAAAAATGTGTTTTTTTTTTTAAATGTTTTTTTATTTGTCACCACAAGCTCTTCAGAGCATCATGACCCAGATCTTCTCCTTGCCGCAAGGATCCTGTACCACCTTCAGTAGAGTAGGTCAGCATCTGGCAGTTTCCGGTAAAACATCCACACAGCTCTTGCCTCTTCTGCTTAGGAGGATAGTGGTTGTATGAATCCACAGGATAACGTTTAATGCATAAATGTCTCAAAGGTGTCCTTTTCCAGATTTTCGCAGGTGTACATTATTTCTGGGTTTACATCAGGTAATAATTGACAGCAATGAGTGGGAGGAAGAGGCAGAGTAAGGAAGAGTTTCGGTTCTAATCAGGAAGAGGCGGGATTGATTTATCGTTTCCCTTAGGGCTGGAGATATGCCTCTTTCACTCCATTCTTTTTCCACCGTCTTCATCCTTCCCTCCTCCTCCTCCTACTTCCTCTCGCTTTTCACCAAACTACTTCTCATTCTGTTCCTCCATGGTCCCCCTTTTCTCCGTACCCTCCCTTCTTCCCTCTCCCTGCCACCCCCTCCCCACATCTATTCTCTCCATCCTGGTATAACTAGGTCATTCTGCAACATTGAACCATCGCTCCTGCCAACCATGAGATCCACACAGCTCTGCACCCTTCTTTCTTACCTTCCCTGAAGTCTTCATAACATATTTATTTGTCAAAAAAATTTTGTATCTTCAGTGCAAGTTTTGGTTTCATTTTAAAGCATAAGTGTCCATAACCATCCACAACGAAGCTATGACGTTGCATATTTGTTTTGCCCATCTGTGTAGGCCGTTATTACTGTGGCCTTCTGACTTGTAAAGGCTAAAAAGATCCGGTAATGGATGATGTCAGAGGTCATACAAGGAAGTGTATTCCTTAAGGAGCAGATGTTACTGGACAATATGAGATATTTAGGTGACAAACAGACAATAGATGTAAAACTAAAGAAGCATGTAAACAGTGCGCTTCAAGGGAGGCAGGGAAAACCTTTTGTGACCTCCTGGCAGTAGTGGCTTCTGGCTGTAAATTTGGGTAGGCAGTTTCTGAGTGTTAGTGCCTGTTTATGATAAACATTTTTGTAAGCTATATATGTAATCGCTGGACACACGCAGAACACTTTTGGCAGAAGTTGCGTTATTCAGCATAGTGTTCTATCATAGAATGCTATCTTAGAATCAGTGTTGCCAAGTCTGCGGTTTTCCCAGCGGAATTGGGCTACTTTTAAACTCTTGCGTTTTTATTTTTTTTGGTTGAAGCAACCACCGCCTGCCCCGATTTTTACCCCCCATGATTGCGATTTTTACTTTGGAACCCCGCCCCCAAATGCATCCCAACCACACCCACCCCCCGGAACGTGATTGGGCTATTTTTGCCCGTAAATGGATGGGTTTTGAATAGCAATTTGGCTGGTATTGTTACACAAAACTGACAACCCTGAATTGCCTTAATGTAGTATATATTGCTCCTTGAATGTTGTTTTAAAATATTACAAGTTGTGGAGGAATTCCAGCGAGGGAAATTCTCTAGTCATGTCTGTTCTCAAACATAAAGCAAACACAAAAGAACTATGTAAAGGCTATTCACATGAGCACGTATATTTAAGGAAACGTGAAAATAAGTGGGGCAGTTTGAAATTCAATTTTTACCACAGATAACATTGTGGGGCAGTGTAGAGCTGGGGAGTGCTTTAGGCACCCGCTGCCCCTGATTATGTATCCTAATACATGCCTGCCGAAGTCATGCGCTAAATTTTTATATGTATACTACTTACTTTACGATTTAAAACAGTCTAGAATATCAGAAAAATATTTGTTGCTAAATGCTGAACATAATTACAATTTATTATATTGATTAATTTTATATAGAGGTCTTTGTTTTGGATGAATATTTTGGTGGGGTACTGGCCCATCTGCCCTTACAGACGAGGCACGGCTGCCTCCTGGGAAGAGGTCAGTGAAGTGTGAGCGCAAGAGACTGTGTATGATTGCATGACTAACTGCTTGTCTGGTTGTCAGTGAAAACAAGTTCAAACCACCTTCCTATCGGCTTTTGTGGGTTGTTTTTGGTTTGACATGTCCACATGCCTGTCCTGTCCTTTATGTCAGAACTGTCCACATTTGTCACACAAAACTATGCAACTGTTACCATTGCAGATCTGACTATGCCAGCTGTAGCGAGTCGCTTTCAGCACAATATATAATTCAAAAGATAGATTGTTTGTTGAAGTTTATTAGGCCACATTAAGTTTCTTGCTCTTTCAAACCTACACAATGTGACTACATTATCTTAAAGGTGCACTGTGTACAGATTTTTGCGTCATCTAGTGGTGAGGTTGCAAATTGCAACTGCCCACCGCTCACCCCTCCCTTAGAGAAGCTACCGTAGACAGGACAAAGATGACGTCATCTGAGACAGCAGAGTTACTTGCGCTCTGTAGAGCAGTTTGTCTGTTTAGGGCTACTGTCAAAATGGCGACTTCACTGTAATGGGGCGTTCACACAAGACACGAATGAAGCAAATAATTTGCGCTTTTCGTGCAAAGTTAGAAAATTAATATTTTGAGTTCATTCGCTTCATTCGAGCGAGAAATTTGCTACATTCACATGTGACATTCACTACAACAGACGCAAATTTGTGTCATGGGAGGGGCTTCTGCCAGGCGGCTCGTCTCATTGTGAAATGGCTGACATGGATTGTCTTTAAAATACGGCGAATAAGCTCAATTTGCCGGCTTAAACTAGCTTGTTGTCTCAATAGGGTGAATTCAGGGTGATTAGGACACTTTTTCCAAGTCATCTCAATGGCAAAAAGTGTCCCAATCACCCTGAAATCACCCAATGTATAGTTCAAATTGAGAACTTGTGCGTCAAAAGTTCAATTTGTGTTATTCGCGCCGCAGAATGTCTATTCACGTCTTTGGATTGACTTAACATGTAAATCACTCGCGCTTATCGCGTCATTCGCTTCTGGTGTGAACGCACCATTAGGGGACCCTCAGTGTATATAAATATAAATGGTTCATTCTAAGGTAATAAAAACATAACAGTTCAATATGTGAGGTCTTTATACAGTTATGTATATTATATTGCATTTTTGCCAATGGATCCTCATAAATATTGCACACTGCACCTTGTGGTAACAGTCTTATGGGGGGTTGTTAGTGTTCTGAGTGGTTATTTTGCCCATTTTATTGTGTACCATGCAAAAAAGTAATGGCCCACCTCTTCTCAGCAAGCCATATGATATATCATTCATATTCATAACACCAATGGTGTTAGCAATAGCGTTTGTAGTTAGGTCAAATGTTATGAAGCAAAGTATTGTAGACATCTCAGAATTGTGCAACTGGGAAGTGTAATGGACACAGACAAGCTGTCCCCAAGTCACACATCTCTAGCATGTCTTGCTCACACTAACAAAGTGTGTATGTTCTCCTACTCAGCGTCTTTAATGTCCGTAGAGATCAGTCTGTGCAGTGTGCCACAGGAGAACGAGACGTCAGCAGGATTCACTCTCTATCAGCACTTCATCCATCGCTCTATATTATTCACGTCTCTCTCATTCTCTTGTTTCTTTTTCACTATTTTTTTTCTCCCCTTCCTCTCTCAATATTATGTCAAGTCAGGAAAGGCCTTATAGTCCCTCTGTTTGACAGAGGTCAAGCTCCCATGACTCAGAGGTCAAGATTACACAGCGCCTGTCCAGTACTCTGTAATCTCAACTGTCTTCAGGGCCACAGGTTTTGATGGTACACTTAAGTGAAGTGTAATGCCTCATGCTTGCAGGAAGAGGACAATAAGTTTTGCTTCTATGTTAGTTTATCTATTAAGAACCAGTGGTATTTAGGTACACACTAAATTGAGAGAAATAATAATAAATGAATGCAGGTGGACAGAAAAAAACATCATGTTTTGAAATGATCATGAACCCCCTTTTTTTGTCTTCACAGGTCTTAGAAGTCTCTGCCAATCATCAGCCTTGAAATTGGCCAAATTCCAACCCTTTTGTGTAAGTTTATACCTATTATCTTTATTGCTCTGCAGCTATTTTAGTTTTTTTGGTCAATATACGAGCAAGGACCACACCACAACCATGAATGTTGGAGAATTATATATTGAAGAAGTTAGGAGTGAATAGGGAGAGGATGAAGAAGAAAGGAGAAAGGCGAGGTAGTCAGGCTGATCTGGGTGTCTGGTGTTGGCAGCTGGGAGGCTCAGAGTGGGGGCATCATCTCAGTTAAATGTAGGCCGAGTGATTAGGACCTGGAAGGGAAGAGAACAGGGGATGGTAAAGATGGTTGAAAGGGTTTGAGAGAGAGAGGGGAAGGGAGGGTTCCAGAGAACGGGACAAACAATACTTTAAGGGGTGGCCCGATATAAGAAAGTTTTGAAAAGTCAGGTGATTGGTTGAGGCGTGGCCCACTCCCGAACCTCAGTTAACTAGTTAACTCCATTAATACCATTTATTGATCATTGGACATTTAAAAAGTATTTGATTGCAGATTACTGTGTTTGATTTATTTTATTTTATTTTCACAGATTGACCAGTCAGAATCAATTCTAGACAGCTGTATTATAATACAGTACAATATTCATCTACTGTGTTTGTTCATTTAAATGTTGCTTAAAGTAGATTCTATTTTTGATATCAGATGGCCCTGTTATGTTGCTGTAAATGCTCACGGATATATGTTATCACATATAAATACATATTCTAGTGTCAACAGTGTCTGTGGGACACATAAGTATGGCAAATATCCTCTATGCCCTCAGGTAGAACGAGTGTAACGTTTTTCATGTCTATTGAAAATGGAGTGTAAAAACATGCATATGGTGTGTGTAAGTGACAGCTGTAGGGGGCATCTAGTCCAGTATCCTCTGAATCTGTCTCAGTGAGGAACAGTACTGAAGGGGGCCCGAGGAGGAGTGAGTGGGGCGTCTGGGCGGAGAGGCACGGCTCCACTGAGGGTAATTGGCTGTGATGGGCATGTGAGTATTTATAGAACGCGAGTATGAGTAATGTGTGTGCGTGTGTTTGGATGAGAAGACTGCCTGGGGCTGTACTACCATCAGCACACTAGGGACATGAAGAGAGAGAGAGATGAAACCCCAGACTGCTAGACCTTCAGACCTACAGTGGCACCAAGGACATTTGCCCTCACAGTGCCATTTAGTTTTTTTTTATATATATATATATATATATATATATACAAATATGCATCAAGTTGTCATTTATGCTGTTTTTAGACTGGAAGGTTATGTTTTTTTAAGTTTATTAATATTGACAAAATGTACTTTTAGAAAAGGGTATTTTAAAATAAAATATTTTGCTCTGAGAAAATAGAGCCACAATATTGATGACTGAACTTGGATAATTGACGTAGGCCAGTAAGAGCTATGTGTGTAATCCTCACTTCCCTGGCCTCACGAGACACGTTAATGGCTGTGGTTTTTAGTGTCCTTATTTGTGTGCCTGCCTCCCATGCCGGAGACCCCGGTTTGAATCCCGCTCTGAGTGGGACCGGTTACACCTGGTGCCGTGACCCGGGAGTGAGGTTTAGGGGAGTGAGTGTAGCGGAAGCAGGCCAGTAAGAGATGTGCATGTAAACCTCACTCCCCTGGCCTCAAGAGACCCACACCAGAGACCCCGGTTTGAATCCTGCTCTGAGCGGGTCGAGTGGGATCGGTTACACTTGCACTACAAAGATTTTAGTCCAATCAGATGCAGATCTCCTCTCACTAATATCAACTACAGCCGTACAGTACTGTAGCAAAACAGTGTTCTAAAAAAGTCTGTTGGCTTTTTAATAAAAATGTGACAAGCCCTTCGATATTTCCCACCCTAAATTCCTATTTCTTTTTTATCATTTTAGTGTCTGCACTGATCAAATATTGCTGTATATGTAGGTATTACAAATACATTCAAATAAGTCATTCTTATTCTTCACCTTATATTCACTTCTTGAAATATTCAAGAAGCTCACTCATACCATTTACTACGCTGCATTTGACTAATTCAGAAAAGTAATTTAATGGGATACATTCATGTCATTCACATCATGTTAAAATGTGTGCATCTTAGGTTTATTGACAGTGAGAGACTGTGACTTCAACCATTTGGATATTGATTTATGGCATTTAATTTTAATGTCTAGGAAAAGATGTCAGCAAACTGCTCTTGAAATCTCATTGCTACAACATTACTTTGTTTAGACATGCACAGATGAACAAATATATACAGTGGATATGCATGACATATATTTGTAAAATGGTCAGATGACCAGATATTGAATATGTTTAGATTTATACATTTATCACATATGAACATGGCCTGTTTACTCACATGCAACAACCATCATATATCTATAAGAAGTCAGATTTGGCTGAAAGTATTAATGTGGGCATGTGTTCATTCTCGTTTCCTAAATACTAGATGTTTTAGTGCAGCCATGAAGTGCATCAAAACTATTTCAACTATTTCACTTTTCTCACTGAATGAGGTCTTCCAGTGGGTGCTGTTGCCATCATGCATTAATAAGCTGTGATAACCGTGACCATTAACGAGTGAAGAGTCTGACACTATGCCCACTCACCTGCTCTGATGGAGCTCAAGTGGGTTTCAGGACTATTATGTTGTTAATCACTGTTTCAGTTTCACACTGAAGCCCACCTCACCTCACTCCCTTCAGTCCTCAAGCCATTTGGGTAAAAACACTCTATCTGAAGGTTTCTGTTTTTATGCAGTAAAATTATAATTTTTTGTGGTTGTTGATGAAAGGATGCTTACTTGAAAGGATACCAACTTGAAACATGGATGCATCTAGACATCAATGCAAACATGAGCACACAAGCTGTTTAATTATATAGCATTAATGAATCCCAGAATGCAGTTGATGAGCTGGTGTTAACATAATTAAATGTGAGGTCTAATTTAAAAATAATTGAACCGAGAGTAAGAATTAAGGGTCTAGCTGTTATTTCAATATGCTTTTTTTTCTGTGCATAGGGTCCAAAATTAACTTCTCCACACAGTGGCAAGTACATTTAGGTCCATAAATATTTCTAAGTAGCCATGAATTTTTCTCTATGAATATATCATTTTCTTTTCCTTATATTTGTATCAAACAGCACATACCTTTGTATCACTTGTACCTTCGAGACTAGTAGTGTTTGTTTTTATGTAATTTTGTTTGGCTTAATGTGTCACCTATGGAAGCCTATTTATGCCTCACGTCACAAAATAAACCAGATAAATTTCAGTGTGATTTATGCATTATTTTTATGCTATTATAGTATTTAATCATATTTTTAATTGTTATATTTTCAGTAATTTAGTTCTTCAACTTCAACTTATTTTATTTCAGTTACTTCCCAAAGAGAAAAAAAATGATTTAAGTAATAAATAATGTTAAATAAGTAATAATAATGTTAAGCTAAATATATAGTGCCCTATTTTAAAGGGATAGTTCACCCAAAAATGAAAATTTGATGTTTATCTGCTTACCCCCAGGGCATCCAAGATGTAGGTGTGTTTGTTTCTTCAGTAGAACACAAATGAAGATTTTTAACTCCAACTGTTGCTTGTATAATGCATGTCAATAGGGTCTATTTCTATGAGAGCCACTATGAGAGTAAAAACACAGACATTTTCAGAGTTTAATATTTAAGTGTTTTTACTCACATTGAAATAGACCCTGTTGACATGCATTATACGAGCAACGGTTGGAGTTCAAAAAAATCATTTGTGTTCTACTGAAGAAACAAACACACCTATATCTTGGATGCCCTGGGGGTAAGTAGATAAACACCAAATTTTCATTTTTGGGTGAACTATCCCTTTAACGATCAAAGTGCATGGTCTAAAGTGCACGGCGCAAGTGAACTTAGGGCATGTCCGAATCCACATTTGCTAGTTTAACGATTGGAAAAATAGTCAGCACGCCCGGAGTATAGTCTAAAAGGGTTGTCCCTATTCTCTTAATGAGTCATGGGTGTGTTTTTGGCATAACGTACAATAAACCAATCAGAGTCTCATTTCCCATTCCCTTTAAAAGCCAGTTGCACTTGCACCATGGCAGATTTGCTATTTACATGGTGGAATATAGAAACCCTCAGCCTGACGAGTCAGTTTAAATACATGCGTGTAAGATCAGGTTTTTGTTGGTCAATGGCGCAGTCCTTTTCAGTTGCCTTAAAATAGCAACACGCCAACAATGCGCCTGAACACACCTCGTTTTCAGACCAGCACGCCCATGGGCACACAAATGGGTGCAAATGCCTTTGCTATTTAAAAAACGTGGCACAGGACATGAAAATGATAACTGCATCAGGCTGAAACTAGCAAAAAAAACTATTGCGTCTCGCGTTGCATTGCGCCGGGTGTATGATAGGGCCCCTAATGAATAGTGTATTATTCTTTAAATATAAGGTGAAAATGGGCTTCCATAGTGATAAAAAGATTGGTGCAGTTATTAGAAGTCATTGAGCTTTTCTTTAGTAGACCATTTGTATCTTTTTGATATGATTGGCTTGAGTCAGGTTCTGGTCAGTCATTTTATTTACTCCCCAAGGTTATATTTATGTTCATTTAGCGCTTGTTGTTGAATTATTAAATGAAGGACTCACTACTCAGTGGGTGACTAACCCATGGCTTGTCTGGCCTTTGGCAGGAAGCAAACCCTGTTCCACCTCATCTAGGATGTGTGCCACGAATCATTGCTGGGGTCACAGAAGGGGGCTTTAACACATGCTATTAGCCCACATGCTTCTCTGTAATCTCAATATACTACAGCTCACCGAGCACAAAACAATTCATCTGATGTGCCTATATCTCTTGTTCGCTCCATTAGAATAAACTGAAATGCCTCAGTAGGATGAGGGGGTGAGACTGGCAATGCTGTTCTTTTCCTTGGTTCTTTTTACTGTATTTGGGTTAGATCACTGACATTCACCATATTGGGAGTTTCTCAGACAGCTGAGCCTGCCAAAGAACTCTTGCCAGAGCTTCATCCTGGAGGCATTTATGCTATATAAATGTGTGTGTATGCATATGTGTCAGACGGTCAGACCCTATTATGGCAAGTCGCTTTTACCTTGACACTAAAGTGGTGAAAGATTGAGCAGTTTCCTGTAATTGTGCTTTCCGGGGTTTCCGGCAGCCAAAGAGTTTTAGCTCTTTGAAAGAGTTTGAACGAGAAATAAAAAGAAAATGCTGGTGTCCCTGGGCCGACAGTGACCTCTCTGGCAGATTTATTTCTGGCTTAAGCCCATCTTCTCTCCAGGCCTCAGACTGTCTCTTTCTAACCACCTGGACTGTTACGACGGGTATGATGGTCAAGATGAAGGGCGTATTTGAGATGATTTTACTTTCTTTTTTTTGTTGTACTCTCTATTTTTGTCTCATCAGTAAGTGTGGAATAACTAGTTAAAAGTAGCGATGCTGCTAATAAATGCATTTTTTTATAGTGTTCTTTTAACTCAATGGTTTTCAGTATAAGGTAGTTTTCCTGGAACAAGCTGCTTTATTTAACAAGTAGCTCTAAATTGCTTTTTGTCATATTTTTAGAGCAAGAATTGTATTTCAAGCATGTTTTTGTATTGTAATAACTTTATAAAATAATATAATATTAACAATGCTTAGTTTTACCTGGAGGATTGTTGAATCCTGAAGGTTTCAAACAGAAATTCTGCTGTGTTTGAAACTAATAACCATCAACAGTATACATCAACAGTTATATTATTTACAGAGCAAGCAAGGAATAAAGTAACATAACCAGAATTTATCATAAAGTAAATATTATTTTGATTTTAAAATAGGTACACATTGTTAATCATTTCAATCAATTCAAAACGGTGAAATTGACAAAGTCGAACTGTCAGTTGTTTACCATTTTTAATGTCAGTTGTTTAGCTATATCTTACCATGCAATCTTTCACTATTAAAACTACAGCATTGCGCTGTAACAGTAAATTCTGCATTCTTTGCTTTGATTTGCTTTCATACTCTAAAATTATGAGAAGCTTGTATTTTTTAAAAGCTACAAATTTAAAGTAGCTTTCCCAGCTCTGATTTACACACCTAGCATGTAATGTTACAGTACAATCAGTTTTAGCCATTCTACTGAGTGGCATGAAGCGGAGGCATGTGTTATCTTCCCTTGGGGCCTGATGAGGTATTTTGAACCCATGCGACAGATGGTTTGTGTGCAGATATTTAATAATGATCACATAAGTGTGTTGAAAGAATTTCGCACTTGATCCAATTCTCATTTTTCCATCTGTTTAGTTCATTTCATACTTTGAACACAAGAGCAGAATGCTGGAATATCATTGTTCTAGACTCATTGTGTTCAGTAGAGCGAAGAGAGAAAGGAGGCGGCGAGGTATACGGCATGCTTCAACCAGCAATCATGTTTCTGAAATAGAAATTTTTTGCATATAATAAAGTGTCTTGCTACCCAGACCACCCTAGGCATTTGAATTACAGGGCCACGACTGCTCATTTGCATAATGGCACTAAGATTGCAAGTAGATGGTATCTGCAGGGAAGGGTTTGTCACTGACCTCCAGACTGTGTGTATGCATTTATTCAAGGAAGGAATGAGAACGCAGAGGAAAGTCTGGAGAGAATGTCAGGTTTATGAAGGCAGGATTTGACAGATGTACTAGTGCAGAGACAAAGAGCTGCCAGGGCATACAGCTAAAGCCAGGGGAGTTAACGTCTGCTATCTGTCCTCAGTGGTTTGTATATTAGCCCTGTCCTCCATCTATGGATTCGGTTCTCCTGTCAAGGGAACTGATTGAACAGCAAGAGTCTTTTTCTGCCTGGTTTGGAGGTTTGTATGGTGTTGTGTAGGTGTGCCATTGGCTACAGGGAATGCTAGTGTCAACTGCAAATGTAGGCCAGCTGAAAAAACCCATGCCTGCAGTACACATTCACATCTGTGTATTTTAGCATCCAAGAGTGTCCCTGCAAAATCGGAATAAACTGGCCTCTGAGAAGATTTGTTTGTTTGGAAGGCCATTGGCACCTCCTAAATGTCACAGAAACGTCAAAAGGATTATTCATTGAAGTTCCTTAACAAGCAGTTTTTCTTTTCACAGATCACACAACGCAGCTAAAAGTGTGCAACTAAATCAGTAGGGAGCTGGGTCGGGACGGGTCTGCCAATTGGAGGAGAGAGATGTGGACGCAGGGGCGGTGGGCGGCACTGGCAGTGTTGTCAATAATCTTGCTGCTGTCAAAGGAAGCGGCTCCAATTGAAGTCCCACTGGACCGTGAGTCATTAACATATACAGTATAATTATTTTATTTTTTGGATCCTGGAACAACATTCATGCCGAAAACTTGATCTTGTCCATACCACTAAACATAACGATACCCCTACCCTAGGGGTGTGCGATAGATATCGTTAATTGCGATAATATCGTAATTGTTGTTTTACGATGTGCTATCCGACAATATCGAGTATATCCCTCACACACACCTAGAGAGTGCACGCTTACCCCACGTGATGTAGTTTGTTAATGCAGGTGCGCATTTCACTTTTACGCTTTCAATGCGTGCTATATTTATATCATATAATATAGTTAATTTGATATTGATTTTATACAAGTTTACTAAACAAGAAGTTAATATTAAGTGACTTACAGTTTAGACTTCCTGTTTTTGCTCTATTTCGCCACCGAAATATAGTTCAAAACAAACACACAGCACTGTATCTGCGTCTGAGCAACACACAGCGGTGTTTTCATACTAAACGAATCAGCTTTTTGAACGAATCAATTGAATCAATGATTCAATGACTACGATAGATTAAGAGAGTCAAATGCTTCGTTCCTTGAATAAATCAGCTGTTTGAATGAATCGGTTGAATCTCAATGACTCACTCATCAAACGTGACTTGCTGCCACCTACAGGCGGTTTGAATTTCACAGATAAAGCATCTTTACATGTTTTAAATAATTTCAAATATCAATATTATTCAACATTTTGTTTTAAACATCAAAACATTATTTATGCATAATTGCAGAATATTAATTTGTCACTTCTGAGCTGTGTAAATGATCTAAATGCACTGCAAAGATACATTTTGTTGATAAAATTATTATTTAATTTGATTGGTAACAGCCCTATTGTGTCTTACTATAATTCATTTTTATTAATTTTATGAAATTGACACAAAAGGTATTAATTTATCAAGGTAAAAACAATTATTTCTGTCACTTCTGTGAACTGACCACCACACAGAATATGAAGAATATCATAAACTTTAGGAGTCAGCTGACCATGGCAGTCCTACACCTGCCAAAGTACCAGCGCAAAAACACACTCAGCAAAATATCGTCTAATTATCGTTATCGAGAAAATCCCAGAAAATATCGAGATTTATTTTTTTGTCAATATCGCACACCCCTACCCTACCCCTAACGCCCTACCCCTAAACGCTAACGCTAACTTATCCCTAAAATCAGAGAGAAGTAATAACGCTGAATAACACTGATGTATGTAGAAGCACGTAACCTAAATCTGATTGGTTGATTGGAATGTTTTTCCAGGATCAACAAAGATGCTGATCCAGGAACATTTTGGTAAAATCATATTCACCATACAGGAACAGAGAATCACATGCAGCCCCACCCCCTGTCATATACGAACACGCACGCATTTTTAGTCCTCCACATTGTGCCACTTAAACCCACAACATAAATTATATACTCTGCACTAAGTGTGTTTTTGGTGAGGTCTTTAAACCTCCCTTTGAGGCTTAATGGGGTTATTGTTCTGCCATTATGCATTAAATAATAGACGTGACATCCATTTACAACTTTGCCAAATATATTTATGCGAGAAACAAGCTTTCATTACCCTACTAAACCAATATATTTAGGATGTTTTGACAAAAACACAGCACTACACTAAATTATAATGTTTTTTCTTTGGGATCCAGATTTTACATTGGGCATCAATGCTGTGCCATAAGAATTTATTGCACAAAATATGATCTCAGTGGTTTCCTGCTCTCTTAGTAGTTTGATTAGTCAGCTAAGCAAATTTGAAAATATGTTGTTTTGCACATTCCTACCGTCCTGCGAGACACTAGTCTATATCATGGTCATACAATTTATAAAACACAATAAATGAGGAAAATCCATTATATCCGCACTGCATCTGCAACAAAGAAACCAATAAATCCACTCCGCCTTCTGTTGTCTTACTGTGTTACCCCTATGTTTTTTTCAGTTTCCTTCTAATAATAGCAGTCCAGGTTTGGCATTATCTCTTATGAAAATGATTTGAAAGCTCATACAGAGCGAGACAACCCCAGCGGCGCTCAGCGCTCACCAGCTTCAACAATAGAGAGGGATTCAGTCTGACCAGGGGCTGTCAGCATCTCCCCAGCTCCCCTTCTTTGCCTGTATTCCCAAGGCTCCATCGTTCGCTTTCCTTTCTTTTTTCTCATTTTGCTTTTTTCTCGCATTCCGTCTTTGGCAACTACTCTCCCCCCTCTTTCTCCAGCTTTCACTACATGCTCTGGCCCCGTCTGTGTGAATCTCTATTGATCTGTGAAGATTGGAGCACTGATCCGGTCTCTGAACACTTCATAATACCCCTCTGACCTCTTGACCTCTCTGAATGTATGCAGCAGCAGGGCTACTTGGAAATGACAAGCATCTGATCACGCTATTAGTGACTGTGTTGTGTCTTCATTTGTATGCTTATACTCCATATTACATGCACCATCATAAGCAGGTCTCATCATTTTCAGACCTAGCCTGGATAGAGAGACAAAGCAGTTACATAGTGTATATGTATATAGTACATATAAGTTGAAATTGAGTTTATAATACCATATTGATGATGTATATACTTTATGATGCTTAAAATACAAGTACAGTACTGTTCAAAAGTTTGGAGGTAATTGGACTGTTTGTTTTTTAAAGAAGTCTGCATTTATTTGATCAAAAATACAGTAATATTGTGAAATGATTCCAGTTTAGATATATTTTGAAATGTAATTTATTCCTGTGATGGCAAAGCTGAATTTTCAGGTTCATTACTCCAGTCTTCCTTCAGAAATCATTCTAATATGCTAATTTGCTGCTTCAGAAAAAATATTATTATTATCAATGTTTAAAACATTAAAAATGTCTGGATTCTTTGATAAATAGACAGTTCAAAAGAACAGCATTTATTTGAAATAGATGTTTTTTGTAACAATGCAACAGTCTTTACTGTCACTTTTAATGAAATTACTACATCCTTGCTGAATACAATTATTAATTTCTTTCAAAAAAGATTAAAAACACTTTTGAACAGCACTACATATAGGAGGGGCAACTGAAGCCTCCATTTAACTGAACTTTGGCTTCTTTACCTTTGCCTTAGTTTACCCAAAAGTGAACAAATGTTATCATGTACTCACCATCATGTTCTTTTACACGCGAAGTGAGCTCCAAAAAGGACAAATAAAAACTCACCATACAATCATAATCCAAATGACTTGTTCACGTCTATGTTCTAAGTGTGCTGAAGTATTATAGTTTTGTGAAGTAAAATATCTTTGTGTGAGGAACAAACTAAAAGTGGTTAATAACTGAAAATCTCACATTGAAAATCTTAGTCACAATTCACTTTTGTTGCGTGGAAAAGAAAAGCTTGACCAGTCCTACTGAAAGTTTATATATATATATATATATATATATATATATATATATATATATATATATATATATATATATATATATATATATATATATATATATATATATATATATATATATATATATATATATATGTATGTGTATATATATATATATATATATATGTATATATATATATATATATATATATATATATATATATATATATATATATATATATATATATATATATGTATATATATATATATATATATGTATATATATATATATATATATATATATATATATATGTATATATATATATATATATATATATATATGTTCATTTTTAAATAAAACAGTATGACTATATATATATATATATATATATATATATATATATATATATATATATATATATATATATATACAAACTATAATTGTCAGATTCCCTTTAGAAGACCCCTGATCTAAAAGATAAATTGAACTTGAGATGTGACTTTTAGCATCTCTCCATAATTTCCCTAATGTTCCTTCACTCCTAACACCCCCCACCCCAAATGTGATTTCTATTGACGAGGGTTGTCATCGGCTCCCAGCTGACC